>VYZW01042038.1:3823-98400 GCA_013401315.1 Balaeniceps rex
GCTGCTGATACTTTTTAAAAAAAAAAATATTTGTCCTGAAAATACTTTGCTGAGCCAAGTTATTTACATTTGCCAAGGCTGCTGAGTGATGGTGGGGACTTATATAAAGACAGATTTAGCTGTGGAAAAGAGTAGGCTGGGACTTTCTTGAATGCGTTGGAATAAATCCAATCTAAGAGTGTAAAAAGGTGTAATGTACTGGGGACAGATGACCCTTAAGGGCCTTGTAGGGTTGTTTTCTTACTTCAGTGGATTTTAATTTGGTTAATAGAAGCATAGTGAANGGACAGAAGAGTGAATGTTTAATATTGCTCTCTTCACCATTTTTCTTCTTTTTTTAGAAGGCCATTGTTTACGTTATCCATCTGTTACAGTAATGTTCAGAAAATCTTTGTGTAGACGGCTCTGTTACACGTTGGTAGTATCTAGCTTGTAACTGTTCCTTTGTATTCTTTCAGCTTTTTTGTCCTTCGTGTTTTTAAATACGACACATGGTACAGGCTACGTATATTACAAAAAGGATGCATTTCATAAAACATACTCAAATTTTCTGTTAAACTATTCCTTTTTTTTTTTTAAAACTCCAGTAAAATATCTCTGCCTACTGGTGTTGATTTATTGCTAAGTAGAGATCAGCCAAGATACTCGTTCTGTGATTGACTGTTTCAATAGTGTATGGAAACTCTAAACGTTACCTCCCTTTAACAGAGGCTCTGACTCCATTTATGCAGAGAGTCTATAGGATATGAGAATGTAAACTAATAGTCTAGAAATACTAGCTCCCTACCTGAGAAATGTTTTCCTGCTACTTTATACAACCAAAGCATCTATCCTGTATTCTTCTTGCTGTTACATGAAGTCCTTCTGAACAGATTTAAAACTTGAACTCTGCTAATGAAAGTCAGTTATGAGCTGGATTTCCCCCAGAACTGAAGTCTAAAATCAGCTGTGAGCTGATTTTGGCTTTTCTGTTTTTTCATCTTCAGGTATTAGTAGCATGAACTGTGGCTCCATGTTCACTTGTTTTGAGGACGTTTGGCATTCAGCAGTGTTTAGTGAACTGCTAAATGGAGGCTAATTCCTGAGATTTAACTCCGGATTTGGTAGATAGTCCAAGTGAATCATGTTTGATCTAGGAGACTCATTGCATAGATAAAAATTTTTAAGGGAGGAAGGTGGGAGTCGGGCTGTTTCTCCATCGCTTCCACAATGTATGTAATATCTCTCTGTAATTGCAATCTCAGGAATCAGTTGCCTTCTGTTTGTTCAGACGTTCTTCCCCAACTATACCTTGTCTCGTCTACAAGACAAAAACCATTTTTACTTCATTTGAGACAGACTTGCTGGAACAATCCATGTTGAACCCCTTCTCTCTCAACCAAAACAAATACAAACTGAGGCCATGATCCATCCTCATTCTGCCTTGGAGGAGCCCATGTCGTTTTTGTGTCATCGGGTAGAAGAAAATGCTCAGACACAGAGTCCCATGCTGATAAAACTGAACGCGTTGATGAGTATCTGTGGCCTATGCACGTACTACTTGTCACTGGGAAGAAATACTGTAATTATACATGCATAAAACAGCTTTTATCCCTCTGCTTAACTTGGGTCCCCGACACTAATCTGCTTTTACTTTCATGTTGCACAGATCAGGGTGTCCAGCCAACTGGCTAGTGAAGACTCTTCCTCTGTTACAGTGATAGTTGTGTAGGTTTCGGGCTGGGGCAGAAGGTTGTGTGCTCTGTTTCCCATGCCTGCATGTATGCGCTCATTGGAAATTCCGGATCTGAGTTTATGCAGTTGTGAAAAGCGGTATGCTGTGCACTCTTCATTGCTCAGCTCAAAACCACTGAGGATGACTTGATTTACTTGGCATGAGACTGAGTTGCTTGTCTGGTTTGTGCTCTGCAACATCAGTTTTCAGAAACTGCATGATCCTGTTGACTGGCTGTTGGAACTGAGCTTTGAAATACACTTTTGTTCATTCACTATCATAGATTAAACTTACTGTTCAGGTGTACCCAGTGTGTTTTCTGACCTTTTTTTTCCTGTTTGAGTGATACGGATCTATAGATAATCAACTTAATTAAAAAATAATTTGCTGAAAAACAAAATGTTAAATTTTCCTTTTTTCAGCTAACTTTTAAAATGTCATTACTTTATAAAATACATAAATGCAAGCAAGTATGTCTGTAGAAACCTGTGTGACATCTGAGTTTCATTTTTCCTGTAAAATGTGATGAATTGTGTATTTGTAGTTTCTTCAAGATACATTGGATGCACTTTTTAACATAATGATGGAGAACTCGGAGAGCGAGACATTTGACACGTTAGTGTTTGATGCTTTGGTAAGTTTGCATTGGGGATGGAATAAACTGTAGGTACTGCAATGATGAATAAATAAAAAAATGGTGTAAATGCTAGAATGAAGATTACTAATGAAACAGATCTTGTTAGCTGGTAGTTATTTATTATTTCATTTAAAATGCATGGAAGGTTTTTATTATATTTGAAGTTTCAGTTGGACTTGATCGAAAGGGGGTTGGATTACATCATGGCATCCTCCCAGAAAAGTTGGAAGCAATGAAGTCCAGTCATTTTAGTGGATTAACAGCAGAATTTAGGACAGAAACAGAAAGTTTCTGCTTGGAACAGAAAACTTTGTTATGAACAGGAAGTTTTCACAGGAAAGGAGACCATTAATATATTGGGAGGATAATCAAAAGCCAAAGTTTGTGTGTTTTTAATGTTATTAATGTGTCTTATCTGAAAACAAAGGTATGTGAATGTACGATATTAAAGATTTTTTTGAGGATAGTGCAATAATTCTGCTGTTGTTTCAGGTATTTATCATTGGACTGATTGCTGATAGAAAATTTCAACACTTTAATCCTGTCTTGGAAACCTACATTAAGAAGCATTTCAGCGCTACGTTAGCCTACACGTAAATTTTAAAGATTACTTTTTCTAATGTAGCTTGCACAGTTTTTCCAGATAATGTTATTCAGTTACTTGTTTATGTAGATTAATTAGGAATTTGCCCATAGAGCTTGGGAGGGTGGGAGCTTCTTGAAGAAGGCTGGAGATAGTGTGTCTTTCTCTCTTGAAATAACAGTAATAAATCTTGCGGTCATTTGCGAGGAGGAAGTCTTGATTTTGTTCTATTGAAGGAGGGGATGATTTGACTACTTCAAGAATTGTTTTGTAAGGAAAGTACTCGTAAGCAATTCTCAGTTAAACTTGAGAAAGAAATCATGTCTATTTAAGATACTTCAAATGTGTTGTTTGGTCCATTAAATTGATGTTCTACCATGTATTATCTGTGTTACTGTCACTTCGGGGACGAAGCAGTGAAGAACAAAAAACCAAAGGTCCATTATGTTTTCTGTCTTAAGTATTTCTTGACAGTTAGGTTCTGTGCTGCTGCTTCAGACTATTAGCGTTGGAGGAAAAATATATAATGGATATTTTTGCAGTGTTGGGAGGAAAACAAATCCAAACTGGGAAACCTGCTGTGCACTTTGCTGTTATACAGTCTCTGTTACGTGACCAGAAAATGTTTGAGAAATATTGATTTTAAAATAGAAAAGAAGAGTTAGGCCTTTAGTCACAACTTTGATATTACGATCACTTAACTGAGTTACAACCACTGCTGCAGCCTTCGTGTGAAGTGGGTAAAGGATGAAGCATTCTCCAGCATCTGGTTTTATTAGCAAGAGCTGAAGGTGGCCCTTTCACTGGTGGGCATAGAGAGCATCCTTCCCTTCCTTAAATGCAGGGACGCAGAAGCAGGTTTAAACTTGAGGATGCTGGAAGATGTGAATTCTGGCTTGACTTGTGCCCGTGGACATGACAGATCTCCGTCCCCTCCCTGCCTTTTATTACACAACTTTAAGTAAAGAAAGGTTGCATTGACAATATCTAAGTGGTTACTTGAAATTCCTAGGCAGTTTACTCCTATTAAAATAACTGCACATATATCAAGGTATCTCTCTACTCAATGTTATTTTCTGTTAGTGGTACATAATGTTGTACTTCTAGTGTGAATGTTGAAACGTACAGTGTAGCTAGGATGATTTAAAGTGGAACTGCTTGTGGTTGCATTGAAATCACGATTTATATTCACTGGAAGGGAGGTAGTTGAAATGGTATTATTTTTAAAATTGTTTCACTTTCAAGTTTGATAGACTTTAAAATGTGGAATAAGACAATTTCCAACTGGTGGTATATACGTCTTTGAGAAATAAATTTCACAAATTCTAGCCCAAAAATACATGGGAAAACTAAGGGGAGGCCTTGTTTAATGAAGAAACTCCCATTCTAGGTGTTTAATTCTAACAATGTGTTTGTATTTAATTTAATTATTTTTAATATTTTGATTATTATTAGTAGTTGCATCTTTATAATAGCCTAAATCTGAATATCCCTAAATATCCAGCAGAAAATAAGTCTTACTGAGATTTGCTGTATTGCTTGTATGTTGAATGCTTTTATGGTCTGTGTTTGTTCTTTTTTTTCAAGAATAGGTTGCAGCTACTTACCAGCAAAAACAAGAACGTAATGAGTTTGAGTTGCATAATTAATTTTGTAACTTGGGCACTACTTAGGCACAGAATTTTTCTTTAAACCCTTCAAAAATGAAATTCTTCTCTGTGTGCATAGTTGTAACTTGTATGTGTTTTTGTATTCCAACAGAAAACTGACTAAGGTTTTAAAAACGTACGTGGATAATGCTGAGAAGTGTGGTATCACTGATCAACTCTTTAAAGCTATGAAAGCTTTGGAGTACATCTTCAAGTTCATAGTGCGGTCCAGGATATTGTTCAATCAGTAAGTATGGCAAATGCTGAAACCTCCTGTAATTCCCATTGACAGTATTGTTCAAAAAGTGTCACAGTTATAACACCACCAGTTAAACTTGCTTAATATTGTAGTGTTTTAGAAATATCTTAAGTTATTAGAATTTATTTCAGGAGGCAGCTGTTCCCTAAGAGCGAGCCAGATTTCCTTGATCTTGATCTCTGGCTGCATGGAAAGTACTACACAGAAGAAACCTGGCTCTGAGATGTATATCTTACGTAGCAGTGCACTGCTAAATCATGATGTGTTGCAGCTCACTATAGTTTAGGTCTCTGAACACGTAAAGCTTGCCACTCTTTGGGAAACTTTTGTTAATAACTGTCTGATACCGTGACTGAAATGTTGAAGCTACCAAGTAGCTGTATTGCCCTGTCCCTCATCCACACCTGGGCTTTGCTAGTGACTTTCTTCAGGTGGCTGCAAAAGTCTGGGAGGACTAAAGTATTGAAAATTTTGCAGCAAAGCAAAGGGACAGCTTTTTTGGATGGGAAATGTGCCGTTTGTCCTTGCATGGTGCTCGCAGGGCTCGGGGAGAAGCTGTGGTTTGCAGGGGGCTTTATTTGTAGGCCAGACATGGAGAGGGAAGAGAGTCAGAATAGATGGACAGTGTGGCGGAAAAGGAGTATGAGATGCACCTTTTTTGACACACTGCCTCGTAAAAGAAAACCACGAGTGTTGTTGGAGTAAAACCCCAACAGCTTGGAGCTCCCCAGGCCCCCACGTGTCAGAGCAGAAAGAACTGTTGGTGGTTGGTTGCAGTTTGTAGGGCCCTGCAGTCTCAGTAGGTTTCAGTGAGCCAGATGGGAAAGTGGACAGAAGGAAGGGCTGCAGAAGTCTTCTCCTCAAGAGCGATAGTATTTTTTGATAGGAGAATCATTTGAGTTTCTATAAAAGCTCGCTCTGTGCCTGCCGGCGTGGCAGAGGCCTGCTGGGGGGCTGTTATCTGCTCCCCACTCGGCTTCCTGCATGGCGAACGGCAGAGTGACTCATGGGCGCTGTCTGCAGTGGGTGTCCGTCTGTAAAGTCAAGCATAAATAATTATTCTAAGTTAATTTGGAAGTCAGTACTGTGTTTGATACGCAAAACATTAAAAAAGTTATAAAACAAGTTGATGATGTATTCATCTTCATTTAGACTCGATCCTTTTACTACTTGTTAGCGATGGTAACAACCTTATTACGAGGGATTTATGTAGAGCTCTGAAGTTACCAGCTTCACCAACCTTTCTCGAAATTAAAGATTGTAATTTATTTCTGTAGGAGTCCTGCTGTGAGATTCATAAAATACTGAATGTCACTTACACTGTTGCAGGTCCTACAGATCACTTTAAAACAGAAAAAAATAATTATCTCTTGCTGCAGATTAGATTTACAGACAATATGATCCTCTAGTATTGGCCGTTGGATTTCCTCGTGCTAAGCACTAATTCACAGTTCTTTAGCGTTGGGAAGACACAGCTCTCGATGACAAGGGATTAATCAGCGAAGCTGGTGAATGCTGAATGACACCATGATTTGTGCTGCTGTAAGACTTAAATCCTGCCTGAGGTGTGTGATTTGAAGTGATTATAATGCAGAAGCGTAGCAGCGTTCTGAAATATCGTTAGTGTTTTACTGAGAAATCCCAACGTGCAAACAGAATCTTTTATTAAAAAATATTACATATTTTTAACTTTAGTAATATGGCAATAGACTGAATATATGGAGCATTTTAGTAATGTGATTGCAGGCAAGCTTCTGTTCTGGATAAATACGTAGAAGCCTAGTTCATCTAGTTAGATTTGTCACCAGGCTTTATTTGTTCAGTATATCAAGGTTTATAAAGGCAAAATATTATAAGTGAACTTTAGAAATATCCTTATTTAGTTTACCCAGTAATGATCCCAGTGGATCTGTTGCATTTACAACAGTCTTAAAATTTTGAAGGCAGTGCTAGAAGGGTCAGCTTGGTGTAATACTGATTTTCTTGTAGCTGCAGTGTTTTTGTGCGTTATCAGGTATATTAAATAAACATATGTTAATAACTGACAGTAGAAACACATTTCTAACTTGTTTATTTTTATTACAATTTCCTCTTTGAAATGCAAAGCTTTTGTCTGAAGCAGTTTGATTTATTGGACTGTCAAGTTTAGTTACTCCTTATATTGGTATTAGTTTCACCTCTCTAATCTGTTCAGGGGGACACTGAAATCCATTATTGAAATTGGGAGTTAACAAGTAATTTGTCCTGCATAACCCCCAGTTTTAGCCTAAAAGGGAAATAGAAGTTTGCACAGCAAAATAACACAATTTAATGTTTTTTCTGTAGCGTTCATTTCCCCTGTGTACTGGTTAAATAGCTTTTTTTAATATCTGTGGCTCCCAAAGGTTTATGAACACAGCATTAAAATTATTACACATTAGTTTCAGTGTAAAGCAGCAAGAATGTTCTGAACTCCATCCATGTTTATCTTAAAAAGATGAGCCCCTTTCCTTCTGTAATAGGTGGTCCATCATGGTATCTTCAAACATGAAGAAATCATGCTATGACTGTACATGTAAAATTCCTGAGTGTGGTGCTCTTTCTGAGCTGCAGACCATGTTCCAGACCTTCTTACTGGGTTTAACCCCAGAAGAAAAAGGAGGAAAAGAGTGGGGAAGTGAACTCTTGCTGGGAGCTGCTCTGATGGGTCTTGGTGCAAAATGTTTAGGTGAGCTCAGGGACAGAGCTAGTGGAACCAAGGAGGGCTTGGGAAGCCCGGTTGCTGTTGGATGAGGCTCTTGGAGGCAATCAAAGCCGACCGGGTAATCATGGGGTTTTAGTTGGGGGAAGAAGTCCCATCTGGTGTATAAACACCCCTGTTTAGATTTGACCTGGATGCCAGGTTCTCCTGGGCTTCTTTTAAGCGCTGATGCTTTTTTTTTTTGGGGGGGGGGTGTCATGTTAGACTTTCTGAACCTCAGCTATACAGATGTATTTGCAACAGCCTGTATGTAGGTGAGTCATAGCCAAAGGGGGGGGTGGTGGAATTAAAGGATTTATGTGGAGCTAGCGGTCTTCTCCTCCTCCCTTTCCGTTTCATAGTAAGAATTATCTCATCCTACACTTGAACCAGAGATCATGCTGCATTTAAAATGTTCAAGGGAGTTTCAGGAACATTCATTCCTGTGCTGTATTGCACCAGTGGACCAAGTTCTTCAGCTTGGCTGTGTATTGTTTGCCTTTGGTGTTGCTTAGGCATTACAGGGCAGTTTTTAGCCCCCTGAAAGCATCTGGCAGAGAGAGAAAGAGGGGTCGCTGTGGACAGATCAGCTCTGAAAAATCCCGCCTGAAGGCACAGGGACCTGCCTTGCGAACTTTAGCTGTGGATTAGTCGTTCTTCTGCGGCAGCTGTACTGAGTGTGTGGGAAACTGAGCCTTAACTAGCTTAGTGTCAGCGAGCCAGAAATTAGAGGTGAAATGCATTTTAACTTTACCTTTCCTTTCCCGTGGAAAAAGAAGGGGGTTTTAGCAAATAGTGGGTTGATAGGCTTTTTCTTTCTTTCACAGAGCTTAAGGTCGCTCACCTTAGGCCACTGGTAGATTTTAATGATTGCTGGCAAGTTGTCTGGATGCTTTCTGGCTTCCACATCAGAGCGCTGCTTGGCATTGGTCCTCCCAGACATCTGCTAGCTCTTGTGCAGGGTGGAGAGACTCTATCCCACTGCTGCGTGGGCATGTGGAATTGGGTCACCGCTGAGGGATTCACTGTGACTTGAAGGCGTAAACAACAATACTGGATGTGGCATTTTACATAGGAAGCTTTAAAATAAAAATCTGTTGTTCCTGCTGACCCAGCTCGGTCAGTCTGTCTTGCCTTTAGTTTTTTGTGAAAGAAAACTCTTGGTTCAGTGAAGAAACTTGTAGAAATTCTTGAACTTGAAAGTAATGTGACCAATTATCATCTGTCATTTGAACAGATTTTTTTAAAAATGTATTTCCATTTTAGTTAGACCGTGCTTATGAAATCTAATTATTTTTCAGACTTTATGAAAACAAAGGAGAAGCAGACTTCAGGGAGTCTCTGCTGCAGCTCTTTAAGTCCATCAACGAGATGATGAGCAGCATCTCCGATCAAACTGTCATAGTGAAGGTATGTACTTTACAGGTCTCCATCTTGGCTTTACTTTTGCATCCTAAACCACAGTTAGGCGGTCGATGAAGTGTACGCTTGTGCTTGTCCCCAAAAGCGTATTTTACCTCAAACATGGTTAATACTTAGTGCTTCTAATGAAGGGTTTGTGACTATATAAAGAATGTGCTTCGAACAAGTAAGTTTACTAAAATTGCTGCAAATACCTCACTTTTATTTTTAAAGGAGAACTTAGTGGTTCAATGATGTTTAGCTTATTTAACTTGCCTAACCTTAACTTTAAGGTATTTTTAAGGCATTATCTTTAAGATGCTGATGACAGTGTAGATCCTCATATTCTTATGCACTTATTTATGGCTGTTCAGGAACTTCAGTGTAGTATCTTAAGCCCTAGTACGTGTTTTTAACAGAAAATCAGTAGTGAGTCAGACTGCAAACTCCACCCCACACCCCTCTTCTTTTGTCCCTTTAAAATAGTAGCTACTTCTGGTACCGTTGGCTCGCTCATGGAATTGGGAATGTGGTCTCTGACCTCAAATGAACATGGATATTGATATCACAGAGCAGAAGCATTGAACTATAGGACTGGTAGATTTTTGTATCCAGAGGAGCCTGAGGTCATTGTGCCAATACCGGTCTCATGTTCTGTTAGGGAATCTCTTTCACCGTGGAAAAGTACAGAGACTGTCATAAATGCGTGTTTGATAAGCTACACCTTGAAGTTCTCCTTGTGGTTCCAAATAGAATTTATAAAAGGACGTAACTTTTGACCTAGCTGTGCTGAATCAGTTGGAAGATGGTGATCAGAAAGGTGATAAGAACCGGGGTTGAATTGGGGGACAGTTCGACAGTATGACTCCTCCTGCTCAGATGTGCGGTGGTTGTGCGTTAGAAGAATTTTTTTATAGCAGCTGGGACGCAAAGACAGACAGTGGCAAAGTACTGTGCCAGTGCAAGAGGTTCCTCTTGAAGGGAGCTGGGAAGAGTACAGCGGGAAAACACCGAAGTCAAAGACACCGGTCCTCTGTAGCTGAGTGCATGCAGGTCTCAGGCTAGTAATACCATGCTGAGCATGCAGTAAAAATAGATAGTGGGGATAAAGCTGCTGAGTTTGAATATTTTGGGCAGGGAAACTGAGACCCTATCATCTGATAACAAAATAGGGATATTACATGTTTCAAGAAAGCTGTGTTTTCATTCCATTGACAAAGCATCTATCCTGAATGGAAATTGATAAGTTTGAGTCGGTGACTCAGTGTGCTATCTGGTGTTTTACAAATAGGATGTTTTCAGATTATGAGGATTGAATTTTCCTGAGACTTGTTTGTGAGGCCTACTTCAGGAAGGCAGCTGAACAACACGAGCTTGTTTCTTTTTCAGCAGTTTATGCCCTGTTTTTAAAAAAAAAAAAAAAAAAAAAAAATTCATGCCCAAAAATAGATTTGGTTGTTTTCAGCTGAGATGCAGGAAAAGCAGAGAAACTTCCTAGCAAAGGCTAGAGAGATCACACTACAGCAGTGTCTGTCCTAGTCTGTGCATTGTTTCGCATTCAGATCTCTGCAAACTTGGGTAGAGCACATCTGCTGTCTGCATTTGGCTACGTGAAGTGTGCTGGTAGAGGAAGCATTGACAGATGAGCCAGTGTGGGGTTGTCCGAGAAGTGTGCTTGTGGATGCCTTTCAGAAGCCCTGACAACCTTTCATTCATTATTCATTGCTTTCATCTCCTTTGGACTCTAATTACTTAGCTCTTAGAATACATAATCGTTAGCATTGGCTTTTTGCAGCTCATGAGATTTCTTTTATTATGTTCAATATCCACTGAAGCACTACAGTTTTTTCGGTAACTAGCAGTGTGTGGTTCTATTACAAAGAATAAAATTATTGAACAGGTGGATAAATGCGGGGTTTTTTTGAGAGAGAGTGAGGATGGCTTCTGTGAATCTTGCCTGACAACGCTGTTGGAGTCCTGGGAGCGTGTCAGTAACAATGTAAAGTGGACATGACATTACAGGCTTCATTCAACATCTTTATCGGTGATCTAGAGTTGGTGGTTAAGTACCGTGCTAGTGGTGAGGAATGTCAGAAGGACCTCACAAACCTGAGTGGGCTAAAAGGTGAGCTTCAAGGTCGGGAAATGTAAGGCAGTGCATCTCGGGAAGAGTAAATTAATCCCTGTAAGATGGTCTACTTGAAGCTGGCAGTGGCAGTTTGGGGAAGATGCCTTGGAGTCATAACTGACAGCTCTCCGGGGTCATTGGTTGCATGTGCAGCGGCAGGTGAAGAAGCAACAGGGTGTTGGTGTCAGTCAGAGGGATAAGGAGAACATGGCAGGGCTGTCATTCTGTTGTTAGATACCCTTGGTGCATCTTGCGTGCCAGGTGCCGTTCTGGTCTCCGTACCTCAGGAAATAGTTACAGGGGTACGGAGAACCAGGACTGGGAATGGTGCACCTTCCTGGCGGGTGAGCGGTCTGTGAAACTCTTCTGCACCAAATCCCCCAGTACAAGAAATAGGGTGTGCTCACTGGCATCAGTAGGAGGTTAGTTTAAAACAAGGAAAACAAAAATCTTTCATTTCTGAAGCTTGCTGCCACAGCTGGTTCTGGAGGCAGACATTGTCAGCAGGCCCAGAAAGGGGTTAGGCAGATTTGCAGAGCACAGGACCATAGATGTTCTGCAAGGGTGGGTGGAGGTGCAGCCTCTAAAGGATGCTGGGGGAGCCGGGAGGGGGATGGACCACAGACACTGTAAATGGCAACTCTGGTGGCCACCATTGGAGACGAATGCTGGCCTATACGAACCATTAGTGTGACGCAGTGGGCGTTTCTTGTGCTGTTGGATACTCTGAAGCTTTGTAGAAAACCAATGAAGACGAGCAGATAAGTTGCTAGGCCCCTGTGGTGTGCAGTTAAGATCAGCAGATCTAGCTGTAGCAGTTTCAGGCTTTTTTTACTGTTTTTAATATATATTGGGGAAGCTAAATAAGTGTATACAAAATAAGTCTGTCTGCAGAGATAAGAAGTTGAAAAGACTTACATAGAAAATTAAGGTGCTTCACATTAAACGAGACAGATGCTTAATTCACACATTTGAATATTTCTATTTCTCCTTGCAAAAAATTGTAATCTGTCTTGATAGTTTATCAACGTGAAGCAGAACTGCCACTGGAAAGTTTTTTCTGAAATGTTCGCAACTTTTCTCTTTGGGTTGGTTATACTGAATATTTTTTTCTCCCCCCCACCCCCCCAGCCTATCTGTTAAGAGAGTGGCCTTCAAGCTGACACTGTGCGGGGGAGAACGAATGACTGCAGTCGTATGTTCTTAGCAGGAGTTACTCTTTATCTATTCAAATATTTATGTCCTTGTGGAAGCTGATGAGCTGTTTCTGACTGTAGCTCAGGTCTTCAGTTACTTAATATTTTGCATTTAAATTGCCCCTTTTTTTTTAATTTAAATTTTTCAAGGCTTTGGGTACATTTTAAAAGAAAAAGTTTCCTTAAAAGAAAACTATGAATTGTACAAGGATTTAAGGTTGCAGAGCACAGAAAGAGACTCTGAATTTGTAACTCTTTTAGCATTATGGCTATTCAAAATTTCTTAGGGTAGGGGAGAATTTGTATATGTGGCTGCTTTGCAAACCTGACTTCAGTTTGTAGCCTTTAAGGAAACAAAATCGAGAATACTTCCGTGGAGGGCAAGTTAAAAGTGGCATTCAGCAGTTTTGTTGACTGCAAATAGGTATAACTGTACACAGCATTGATTAAATGTTTCTCAAGACTTAAAAGGAAAAAAAACAACAAACAAAAGAGCAAAAGCCCTCTACTGCACCAAAATCATGCTCTGCATTACTGAAGATGCTTTGACTCCCAGTCTTATGGCTGGGAAGGGCCTTGGCCTGAGCTTTTGCACAGGGTCGGTCCTCCAAGAAGCCTTGAGTTGGCCTGGAGATAGGAAGAGGCACATCTGTGTCAGCTGTCCGTCCTTCCGATGCGGTGTTGGTCAGGGGAGGGGACTCTGAAGGTAATCCCAGTGCTGGCTCTGGTCTGCTGCCCGCTGTGTCGGCGCATTTAATGGCCACTTTGTGGCTGAAGAACTGATCACCTCGTCCTTAAGGTCTACATTTGTAGTGGCTGGCTTGGCGTATGCATGGAAAAAACTGTTGTTTTTTCAGAGTGTAAAGGTCTGTTTCCTTTCGTGAGCTTTTGGTATTGCAAAATAATAATTCAAAAACATTGAAAAGTTATTTTAAATTGGAGTAGTAATGCTCCGGCTACTTATTTTTACAACAAATAAGTAAAATATCCGTATGTTCTTGGAACACGATTTGAGCAGAGCTTTGCTGGCATTTATACCTCTTAGTGGACTCAAATATGTTGCAATCAAAACATTAAGGTGTAAGAATGAACAAACCCCACTTTCATCCTAGGCTATAAAGACAGCAGTGGTCGATCCTATAGGTTTGAATTTGAGAAGCTGGTATGGTATAAATTACAGTGTTCAAAACAAGGCAGAGTTTGTTTTTTATAGTTACTTAACTAAATATAATTGTTAGGGGGTTTTATTTGTGCGTCAGTGTTGACTGCAGCAGGGGTAGGCATTCAGAGGCCGCTCTTTACACTTGATTTTTAAGGTGTGCAGTTGTCCAAACCGGCAAGGGAAGTTCAAACAGTGATTTGAGCTGACAGATGTTTTGGTCATCTTCTTACTAACAAAAAATTTTTCTTGCATGATGAATGGTAGTGGGCTGCAGTAAGAGTTGAGAAGTAGAGAGATTAAACTTTGTTTTTCATGTACCACTTGATTTTAAGAATTACTTGATTAAATAAGGTGTGCAGCATTTGGTACGTGCACAAATTTTTAATGGTTACAAGTGTAGCGAGCTTTCCTGGTTTTATTCCTGTTTTCTGCTAATTGGTGCATGATAATTATTTCCTTAACCTTTTACTGTTTAAGCGTGAGCTCAGCTGAAGCCTAGCATGATGTTTCAAGTTTAGATAAAAATGCAAATGTTTCCTAGTAATTTATTCTTGCATCTCTTTGAAACAAGGGCAGTTGAGCCATCTGCATCGAATTTATGAGGACTGTCTGATTTGGGCTGTGTTTGTACGAGGGAGCTGAACTATTCTCAGCAGGGTTCTTGCAGTTTGCTCTAATGTTTGCTGTTATGCGTGACTTTGTGCTACTGTTCAGGATGACTGAAAAAAGAGGCTGGTAGCCGAGTGAGTTCTTTGTGCTTTAAATGATCTTGATAAAGTAGGTGTGTAGATAAAATTATCCTGTAATGTGACCACAGAGAGCCGGTGCGGAAGACGATAACATTTCACTAATGTGAATTCTCTTGTGTGTGTGGTTTTTTTAATAATCCTTGTCACTTTTAACACATGGTGCATATTTCTCGGTACTTTTTCCTACTCTAATATTAAGCGTTTATTGCTAAAGCCACAGAAAAGTATTTAAATGAAGACAGGGAAATCCATTACAAGCTGCTGAGGTACCTAGGAGGAAAACAAAAGAGACTGTGTTAGTCTGCAGGGCTTTTCCAACAGGTTGAATACTTTATAACCATCATTTAAAATTAGTTGAGTAATAAAGTGCAACCATGGACTGAGGTTTCTGTGTCTTTTAGAACCTATATGGGAAAGTCTGTTGTTACACTGGCAACAAATATGATAATCTCTAGTAAAGCGCAATGCCACTTTACTTGCGATACCGCTTTGTGCCATTTTACACTGAGTTTTGTGCCAGAGGCACTGGTTCCATCATTTGAAACGATGACTGCTGCAGACTGGGGCAATTCAAAAATATTGTTTAGGCATTCCTGGAAATTCTTTCATCCAGCTGCTGACTGGGCTCAATTTGGTTGGGTTGATGAGTTTAACAGGGTGGCATCCAGGCTAATGCTTGTGTAGAAGGTAGGTGCTTTGTGTTGAATGACACAAAAGTTGAAAATTTACTTTAAAATCACGTACAGATTGAGCCAGGTAAAACAAATCTATTGCTTCGTCAAACAAAACAGTTCGTAAGAGTATACTATACTTGGCAAAGAGATTTTATGCTTAATTTTGAGACTAGGTGTGCTGTTTGAAATGATTGACTTTAGAAAATGACATTTTTAAATTAGGTATTTTTGCTTTTATGTAGTACAAAGAGATGAATTTAAATCCTAGACGAAACCTGTAGTATACTATTCGGAATACATTGTTTAATACTTTGCAAACGTCATTTGTTCAATCTAATGACAACCTTAAGTTAATATTGCAGTTTTCTTAAACAGCTACTGCAAAGGAGCTTTTGTTACTGTTTTCTGACGTTCCTTGTCAGTATAAACCCAAGAATGGGATAAAAGTTAGAATTTTCTGTTGTTGCAAGACTGCTTTGCTGTACTCTGTACTGCTTTGTTTTCATTTACCAGTGACCAGTGTTATTATCACAGTAGTAATTTCTGGTTTGTATTAATGAAAAGATGTCTCAATACTCTCAACTGTGTAATAAACAAAAGTAAGTTAATAAAACTCCCATTGTTTTTAATCTATTATCCAAAATCATATCAGAAATAACTTTAAGCTACTTAGCAAGGCTGCCCTGTCTTAGTTCAGTGTGCTTTCATATGACAAAGAAGTGTTTGTGCAGGCAATTTGTCTTCTATCGAGTGCAGAGGGATGCTGCGGTGCAATATAGTGCCATATTTTTGGTCCCCTTTTAGCGTAGCTTTGTGTTAATACATCAGGGTGTTGAAATGTGGTAAAATAAAATCTTTGTGTTCGGAGAGTATCATTTTTCTTATTCTAGAAGCCTTCAGATGTACTAATGGCTACCAGATGGTGACAAAGTAATGGAGACCCTTACAAACAGTGCTTGCTGAACACAGACTGCAGCGTGACTGGCTTTGAGATGGAACATAGTTAAGATACGTCCCCAAACGGTGTACAGAATATGCTCTAATTGTACTAATCTCGTAATGCTTCTTAAACGTGTGTCTGAGCATGTGCACTTCTGTGTAGATGTGTTCTTCATGGCTTGCTATTATGTTGGACGGGCAAGGCTTGAAACGATAATCTAAGTGGCTTTTCGAAAGGTGGGTTAGGTGACCTTGGGCATCGGTGACCAAATGCTTACGGTAACAGTGCTCTTCATGAGTGGAGCCAACTCCAGCAAACTCAAAGGTTTGCAGCAACGGACTCGACTGACAAGTGTTAGTCCTGTCTTTTGTCTTTTCCCAACTTAACACTAGGGAGGGCTTGGAAGTGAGCTGGGGTCAGAGGACAGGCTTACACGGTGTCCAAGAGGAGACTGTTAGGAGTGGAGATGGATTCAGATTGCCTGGGCCCTGGTGGGAGTCCCAAAACTTAAAGTTGAGGTGCTTACATTTGCCTAACGACATGAAGAAAAGGTGTGTGTCCTCCTATCTCTGGGAAGACTGCTGATATGTGCCTGTCTTCACGAAGAAATGAAAAATTCAGGAACTTTTCTGTAAGGCAGCTCCTCCAGGTAATTTTAGGGGTTGGGGTTTTGGGGATTCTTTTTGTTGTTCTAAAAAATAAATGAAGGTTACTCTTATTTTACGTGGTTTATATATGCAAGTGTCAAAGTGCCCTAACAGTTTTTTGGGGGTTTGGGTTTCCCCCCCCAAAAAAAAAATTGCAGGAAATGTTCCTTTCAGAACAAAGTGTTTTCTAAATTGCTGGCTTAGGATCAAGTTTTAGTCAGAGAAACTCCTTGAACCTTTAGGTCTGAGGAATGTGCTAGTTCTTCTCTTGGTAGGTCCCATTCCTTACCCATTCTTGTCTCATTAAACCTGCCTGGAAATGAACCGGGCAGAAAAGAGCCGTGGCAACGTGGGCACAGCAGTGGACCCTTCACTGATGTTCAGAGGGACCACCGTTAGAAATAACACCTCTGTTGCAGTTGGTCTTGTTTATTCTGGCCTTCTTACCATGTCTGATGGTTTCCCCCCCCCAGCTAATCTTTTGATATAGGTCATCAGTGAATTTGTTTCTTCAACATGAAAAACCCCTGCATTATTTAGCTGCTAGCTCTGAAGAAGTTCAGGAAAATATAATTAGCTGTTAAGCCATTATAAGCACATCAATGAATTTATCTTAAAGGTTGCAAAGGATGACTGCTGTAGATAGAGGTGTGGTTGTGATGATTTAAGGAATAAGTTGCAATTATTCTGTGGAACGATAAAACCTAGGAATTTTGTACTCTGTATTGGCTGTGCAGAGAACTGTGACCATCAATTATTGCTTAATTTATTCTATTTAAGGCAAAGCTTTGACTTTTCTGGACCTTATTATTTTCACTTAGTGAGGTTTTTTTTTTTCTTGGTATACTTAATTGCCTCTTTTATAGTTTGGAAGGGTATCCTTGAAGCACTGCACTCATCGACTTAGCGGTTCAATAGGTTCTATTGGCAACTGGTTGATGTAGTAAGCGTCAGTTAATGGTTCTTTTTACACGTACGTACTTTGGCTGTGGTAGGGTGCCTTTTGTACACAGATGTGATATTTATAAAGGGGAAATGCACACATATTTGTGTAAGTGCACAGCTGTGGGTATGGTTTTGTGTGGTGAGAGAGAGGGAGAAGTGAGGGATGAGACGTAATATCGAAAGGTGCCTTCAGTTAGCTCGCAGGCTGACGTGAGCTTGTTGACGTCATGCCCATCCTTGACTCGCATGTGAATCACATCCCAGGGAAAAAAAAATTCCAATAATACCCTGACAGTCAATAGACCAGTGAGTGTACAAGGAAGTTTAACTCAGTAACAGGGAAAATACAGCCATTACTCATAGGGCGCCTTGTCTTGTTTCTGCTTTCTCTCCTTTTTATTCTTCCCCTTTGCTAGTTTGCTTGCGTGCTTTGTAGTACTTCAGTGAATGATTTTGTAACTTGACAAGGGTAGTAATAACTTGTCACTTGTTTTCCACAGAGAGAAGTCCTATTGGGCAGTAAAACTTTTATTGCAGCCCAGCTTGAAACTATATATAATTATTGCCTAAGTATGCGAGACTGATATTTCCAGCGTTGTATGTATCTGATGTGATCACATGGCAATTATTGGAAAAACCTGTTTGATTAAAAAACAAAAGAATTAAGGTTTTTCATTATTGTGTTTTCTGTAATGCTGTTTTTGACTTTTCAGGTGTCTCAGGCATCACTGTGTAACTATGAAATTAAGGTTTTGATTTAGTTTGCCATGTACTTCTTGCAGAGACGAGGGATTTGAACCTTTGTCCAGTGCTGATCAAGAAACAAAACAGATTGCTTATTTGTCTCTTCCTGATGTTATATGGAAAGATGAGAACAGGTTTTTTGTATTTTTAAATATAAATATTTTAATATTCCTTACTTACATATTCAGTATCCTGGGAATAACCAGCATTGCAATTGTGCCACTGCTAACAAAAGATCTACGTTCAGCTGCAGCTTCTATCAAAGTAAAATTAACTCTTTTACAAGAGTTAATATGAACAACAAGTTATTTTAGTAGACCTTTGGATTACACAGATACAGATTTAACCATGGGGCTGCAGAGCCTACTTGTCTGGTCATACTGTCTGTCTCATAATTGAGTCAGTTGAAATTGGAAATTGGGAAATATACTTCCACAATTTTCTTTAAATTTTAAGGTATTAAACTTTAATTGTTTTGTCCATAAAGTAGAACCTAAGTTGCTGATAATTGTTGTAACTACAGGCTTTAAATTGATATTGTAAATAGTTTTACCTGATAGTACTTCATTTAAGTCATTAAAGTGTTAATTTTAATGATTGTGCCAGCACAGTGTGAAATTTTAATTCAAGATATAAAATGCAAGCTCTTTTTCAGTACGTGTTACTAAACATTTATTGCTGCATGCATTTGAATGATAAGCAAATAAAAACACAGCGATGGCTGCGGTTTATAACTGGTCATTAGAGTCCTCATCCATCAAAACATATAAGCGTGTACATAATGGGACTATTTGCATAATTACAGTTATGAGCTTGATTTCTGAGCGTGTAAGTAGTCCTTTCAGCATACGTGGAAATGTTTGATGATCAAGGTTGACAGTTTAAATGGACTATGAATAAAAACTGGAACACTCTGAAATTTGCATCTAAACCTCTTGACGTGTTTGGGTTTTGCTCTTTTAAAAGTGGTCAGCGAGGGTTGGCAAACTTCCCACGCTGTGACTTCAAGTTATTTGACAGGTTTCTTTCTCTCCTGAAGAGTTCATTCTGTAGAAGCAGAGACTGCTAGTCGCTTTTGAATTCAAAACTCTTGGTTTTTTTTTTCCCCCCACTTTTTCACTGTTTCTGTGAATGNCCAAATAGTATCAATGCTGTGGAAATACACCTTTTACTTTTATTTGAGCAAATACTCGTGGGAAATGTTGGGTATTTACTCAATTCTAGTTGATAGACTGAATTTGAGAACAGAATTGAGTGTGTGCTAGAACAGTCTCACCTTATACATTTTGTTCACTGTGTTGGCAATATTTCTGTGGTAATGAATATTCAATGAAAAAGAAATTTGTGTATTCACCTTGCAGAAGAATATGAGAGCTGATCTGAAGATGAGTGTAGTGTGCGCTTGAGTTTCAATAGTGTAATATTTTTAAGTAGAAATCTGCTCAGCTGCTGGAGCCATCCGCGCCAGGATGGGTGACACCTCCAGGGTTATATTCAGTGCTCACTCGCAGCCACTTGTGTACATGCTGGAGTAGCAAAGCTTATAAAATTCCTAAAGGATCCAATAGTGCTTTATATTATAAAGAAAACAATTGCCAGACTTTGTGCTTTTGGGTATGGTTTTGGACATGGAGGTATGCTTTCTTAAACCATCTAACCAAAATCACTTTAATCTGCATTTTTATTGAGAAATATGTAAATTAATAACCGCTTCATACATTATTCAAGAAAAGGCGTATTTTGTATCGCTGATACCTCTGCTAATCTTATCTAAAGATATGCAAATGATTTAATTAAAATAATTATACTGTATAATATACCTGAACTTTGCTCTAAAATAGTACGTATTAATCATTAATGGTACTTGTATTTTTAGCTGGAAAGAGAAAGTATTTGATTGCTGGTGGATTCTAACCTTCTTTTTTCCCCTTTTTTGCTTAACAACTTGGACTGAGATGTCCCTTGTGACTGTAATGAAACAATTGACCTCGTGCATTCAAGAATGGTGGAATTTGATTTAAAATTACTAGGGTTGTGGCAGAAAAGTGTAGTCCTTTGAAAATAGACAAGTGGTTTTGTATGTACCTACGAGTCAATACTCCTCGAGTCTGTTTCCCTGTGGCTCTTCCTGCTATTAACAACTACTGCTGAATAGAATTTTTCTGTCTCTTGAATTCCTCTGACCGTGGAGTTATAATCACTTGTCACATCATGGACTTCAGACTAGAAAAGAATTGATTGAAAAAAGAAAAGTATAAGGGCTCATCTTCCTTCTAACTCAAAAGGATAAGGAGCACATGGTGCTCTTGTTGATGGAAACTGCAAATGCTACGCATTAAACCCCCAAGCAAAAATGTCTTGTATGGGGAATGAATCATTCCCACTTTTGAGGCAAAAATACATCTGTAATCAAACCGTTTGATGTTATTGATAAAATGCAAAGGTAAGCGAGATAAGTCTGGCTGTTGGGCTTTATATTTGAATTACTGTTCAAAATTCAAATTGTATTTGAATTTTTTTCTAGTCTGGTGCTCAGTGGACACAAGAACTTGAGGAACCTCAGTAAAGATAGTGCATGTGTATGAGCTGATAAGGTTAAGATTAAAACCGAAGACTTTTGCCTTAGGGGTTCTTAGGTAGAACATTTTCTCATCTATTATTGAAATAGACATTTAAATCCATTTGCAAATGAAGAAAAAAACACCCAACTTTATCTGATTGAAATCACTGTTTGTGTAGACTAAGTGGTTTTTATCTGTGGTGTTACTAGAGGTCCATTTACTGTTGTCTAACCCAAAGTGTATTCTGGCATGATTGCATTGAATTGCTGGGCAGTAATTTTTAACTGTCTTGAAGCCTGTAAGAGAATGGTTGCTGTAGAAATCAATAAATAACTACTAATTGTTACTAAGAAATGGAAAGACAAAATTATTTAAATTACTACGAATAGTGAAAATACTATCCATCTGTTTGTATCTTCTGAATCCTTTCATTATGTACTGTGAAATGGAGTGACAACTGCAAGTTCAAGGGGAATTAGGAAGAACTGTAGTTTCATTAGTGGCTACCAAGAATTTACTGCAGGGAAAAATGACAGTTGTGCATTTTTTGTTTCATTTTTAAGTAGTGGAGGGAAAATTAAACCCAAAAAACTACAGCATGGCTGATGAGGAGGATGAGGAGAAGGTGCTTCTTCAGCTCTACAGAAGATGGGGAAAAAGTGATTAGAGGAACATAACTTAGTTATGCATGTTGTACCGATACACCAAAAGGTTTCTATAACTTGTTGGAAGGAGCTTGTAAGTCTCTAATTTTGGTGTAAGTTGTCAGTTTTCCCAGTTGACTAAGCTTTCATGCCCCTTTCCTCTTCTAAATCTGTTAAATCTAAAAGTTTCATTCTCACTGAGTTTCAGTTTAGGTAACTTACCCCCAAAAGAAGCCACAGAGAATAGTTAAGCCAACGCGACCTTCTCTTGTGTGATTCTCTTCTTGCAGTCTTTGCAGCACTTTTAAAGACACATGAATTTCAGTCTCATTTATTTGTTGTTTTTATTTTTTTAGGGGGCAGCACTTAAATACTTGCCAGCTATTGTCAATGATGTGAAATTAGTATTTGATCCAAAAGAACTTAGGTGAGTAGAGTTAATGAAATGTGTAGTGTGAACTTTACTTACATCTTTAGTTTACATATATATATACACACACACGCACACACACATATATAAAAATATATATGGGGCAATGAAATATGATGACCTGAGATGTTTTATCACTTTGGTTTTCTTACCTTTTTTCCTTGCAGATATTTTTAGGGCTACACAAATAGCCTGTTTTTAAAGTAACGTGTACGGCATCCAGGTTTGACAAATGTCTTGCCAAACTTTGCAGTCTTACTGAGTGCAATCTTGTAATGACATAGCAAGAATTATCAATCAGGCAACTGAGATCAAAACTCTTAAGCTGTGTACTTGATGCGTCACTCTTTCAAGTATAAATTTAATGTAAATAATAACTGTTTTTGTTCAGTGAACCCTATTGCTGGATCGACATTTCATTAGCTCATAAACACAGGAATGTTGCTAGTAAATGGGGTAATAGAAAGACGTTTTAGAACAAAAAAAAATAGAGAAACCAAATCAAAACTAGTATTTCAGGAGAACTCTTCACTTCAAGAGGAAAAAAATCAGTTTCTCTTTCACAGTACTATTACATGGCATTTAAGATGAAAAAAACCCTTTTTTATCTGATTTGATTGCACAAACCCTTCTATATATCGTCTGTTTTCATTGCTATGTTCTGGCGTGTCAAAATGAGGAGAAGAA
This sequence comes from Balaeniceps rex, assembly GCA_013401315.1. NCBI lineage: Eukaryota > Metazoa > Chordata > Aves > Pelecaniformes > Balaenicipitidae > Balaeniceps > Balaeniceps rex. Next base: position 26,293 of record VYZW01042038.1, read on the forward strand.
ACATAAAGTAGAAATAGAATACATAAGTACAATCTTAGTCTAACATTCCAGCGGCCTGAGGAACCTGGCATTTAGCTTCTGCTTGCCTGTACTGTAAACTTTTTTACATGTACACTTACGCTTCCCGTGGGCCTAGGGAGTACATCTTTGTAGAGTTTCTGGACTAAATCATGATTTTTGTATGTGATAGCAAAAGTACTGGGAAAATATACCAAAGTAAATATACCAGGATTTGGCCTGTTTTACCCCAAACACTACAGTTTTTCTATCACTTAAAGTATTTAAATTGAGATTGAATAATACCTAGAAGTGAAGGCTTAATAGGAAAAAAACAAACAAAAAAAACCCCAAGATTTTAGGAAGCGATGCAAAATTAGTGAAAAGTCTTTTAAAAATCTGTATTACATGGGAGCTCACCTGATGGGTGTGATGATACCTGATCATCCTAAAATGGGTATGTTTCTGGGTTTTTTTTATTGGGGGGGGGGCGTGTTTTGGGGTTTTTTTTTTTAGTTGGTGAAAGTGTGTAACATGAATTACCACTTTTTTTTTATTTTTGGCCTATATGGTCATGTATTATTCCGTTAATGGTATGTGATGATTGGTAAAGAGGCAATCGCACAGACAACTGAAATTTGAAATCTAAAAACTTAAATGAAACATGGGAAAAGAGTATAAAACTGAGGTAAAAGGAGAGGGCACAAGAAAAGACACAAAAAACCTAAACAGACATATTAAAGGCAATTCACATTTCTCTGAAATTCCTGTCTAACTCCTTTATGTTTGGAAAAAAATGAGTTTGCTTGTCCAAAAGTATGTAGCTGTTTATCTTGTTCTGTGCTATTGGATGTTTTTTATGTATTTTTGGAGAGAGCTTAATATATTTTTACTTGTCCCTTTGTATGTAGCAAACTCTTTACTGAATTCATCCTAAACGTTCCCGTGAGCCGGCTCACAATCCAGAAGTTGTACTGCTTGATAGAAATAGTTCACAGTGACCTCTTCACGCAGCACGGTAAGCAGGACCTTTGCAACCAGTAAATTGTCGCGTTATTCATTGTCTCCAGACCTCTGCTAGTGCAAGGTTTGTCCTTGCTGCCGACCGCGGTGGAGGTTGTAACCAATTAAGGTTGTCCCATTAGAAGGACGAGAAGATTTAAAATAAGTGAGGAAATGCGAATTGACACTTACTGCAGGTGATTGATCATAAAGAAGTGAAAGCAAAAACTTGCAAGTTTTTAATTTAAAAGGGCACTAAGCATCCAGTGTTTCTGGCATGTGTTATAACTTTAACTATGATATATTTTATCAAAAACTATGAATTCAGCTTTTGTGCTCAGTGAAGTTCTGTGGAGAAAATGGAAGTTTTTGATGCCCTTTCTTTCCAAAGCATCATTCTCTCCCTTTAAGTTGTCCCCTAGCTGAAGTAAAACAACATATAAAATTAGAGTGTGCCCTTCATCCATGCTTTCTTATTTTCTCTTTTTACATTAGTGGGCCAGTGAAAGGTAAGTTCAAGCACTTGTCTTACAGATTTCTTCATTTGAGGTGAAACATTTTATTCTTTTTCTAGATGACTGCAGATGAAACTAATCTAAACTAAGTGCTTATGTGCTGTCAGAAGTTCATGAGGGAGCAAATAGGCAGTGGTTCAATGATAAAGGAAAGTTGAAAGGATTCTTCTGTCAGATCAGAAATGCTGGGACCACATGGTACAAAGTGGTGATAAAACAAACTTTTCTGGTTCCAATTTAAAAATTGTTCGTGGTGGATTGGCTTTGTACTGGCAGGTCTTATACCAGATCAGGTAACATCTAACCACAGCTATGTAACTCTTGCTGGATCTAGTAACTTTTACTTTCTTCCAGTTAGCAAACAAGCATAAAGCCAACACGATCAATGCTGCAACCTATTATGCTCCTTAATTTCACAGAACTGTGTGCGTTTGCGCCTGGTGCGGTTCAGCGGCACTGCTTGAACGCGGAGTATTGTCGGTACCAGCTCCATGCAACTGTGGAATTAAGTACAGTTGCTCTTTCCACTTCTTTCCACTTGCAGTTTTCTTTCTAGTTTTGCACAAGTAGCAATGAAGAATGATGTTCAAAGAACGAGCTTTACATTTTGATGGCACTTTTTATGTAGACTCAATTTGCAGTGAGCTTATTCTCCAAGTTTATGATTTATAACATGTACCTGTAAAATGATTGATGATAATAATGAGATGATAAAATAATGATGATATGATATGATAATGATGATTTAAAAAAAAAAACCCAGGATACATGCTACATGCAAGTTTAGACCTTAAACTTTTGGCTAAAAAAAAAAAAGTCTGATGAGAATTAAGACTGGAAGATAGAGAACCTGGAGACTCCGAAGCTTTCAAGAAAGAGATAGAGCTTTTCCGTAAGGAAGCCCTCAATAGAGTTACAGTCTCACCTGAGCAACAAGGTGTAACACAGGTTGTAACTTCACTTCCTGCAGGTATGGATGGTGATGAAGTAAGAATAAATCTCTGAAAAACAGAGTCTACCGGCCATGTCACCACGTACTGCACCAGCAAGTCCAAATGCAGTTCAGCTTGATCTTCACTTTTGAGATCTTTTGAAATTATTCAGCCCTTATGAGCCATATCAAATGATTTTACTCTGAATTGCAGGGTTTGCAAGAATAAAAAGGAGGAACGCAGGTGGAGTTGCTGGTGTTGGGGCTTGGGTAAAATCGTACTAGTCTCTCCGAGAACATTTTAATGTTTGCTCTTTCAGATACGTGTATCAATGTTACTCCTTCCCTTCATTCATTCTCAGCTCGCTGTCTGTGTAGTAATTTTTCCTTCTCCTGGCTGCTTTTATGTTGCAAGGTCTTTGGGGCAGAAGTCAGTAATACAAGGTATTATACTTGACTGTCTTGGATAGGAGGAAATTGAGGTAACTTGCATAAAACAAGAAATTATGACTATAAAAAGCACTCCTAAGGAAGGCTGTAGGGGCACAGCATGTACTTACTATATTAATCTTTGACTTCCTTTATTCAACCAATTCCATTTTGAGAGGTGGAAGGGGAAACTGTGCGTGGCTGGTTTGTTTTTTAAACCTAACTCTCAAACTCAGTCGTTTGGGTTGCGGTGAGTGGTATAGTCCAACATTATTCTCTTGTAGAGCTCCTGAGAAATTTAAATGAATCTGTTTTAATAGCAGGGTCATTAATCTGAACTCAGCCCAGTTTTGTTGATAGAACAGTACTACTTAATGGCTTTTTGGATCTTATCAGGAGGCTCCTAACCAGGGGTTTTCATGTCACTGGCTGTTAAGAATGTCTTAAATCTAACGTGCTTCAGCTGAGTTGCAATGGAGATTCAAGGCACGTACGCTGCTAGCGCTGCCCAGCTTGGCGTGCGTGGCACGGTCTGCCTGCACGGGACACTTTTCACCCCACTGGGGCTCAGCTGGACCGGAGCAGTGCTGGGACGAGAGGATGGAGCCTGGCACTGAGGAGGACCCACAGAGTTCGGTGCAGCAGTGATGTGGCTCTGTTAGCATACACGCCTCTGTGCTGCCCTCCCTTCCGTATGGTGTGACCTCATATATGTATGTAATTTTTTTTGTGTGTGTTGATTTTTGATTTTGTGTGTGTTGAACAAAGCATTATCTTAAAGCTTCTCTTGCCACTGGTAATTCTTTATAAAGCTTGTGTCTGGAGAACCAGTTGTGCTGGGAACCTTTCATATACACTAAAATTCACTTGAAAATAAACTAAACCCCTAGCCACGGCCTTTGTTAAATTTAGATTTTGTTGTCCGTGTCCCCCCCCCCGCTCTGTGGGTTTGAGTTCTTATTACTAAAATGTAGTGCGATTGCCTCCCCTCCTCCTCATTGATTCAATAATTTTTAACCGATAGGCAATACTTTCATATAAGTATCCAACTAATCCTGTATCATATTGCAGAAATGAGATTTTCTTTTCTAAAAGCAATATGCAGTACAGTGTTGTGGAACTGATGGAAAGCTGCAAAATGTACAGAAAATCAAACAGCACTTCATCAGTGTATTTCTGTTGGAGAAAAAATGCTCTAATCTCTGCTTTGAGAGGTCAAGGAAGATTTATTTGTGTCTCCAGAGGAATTAAAATTCAAAATACGTGAATTTGTGAAGCTTGAAGGATTTGGGGGTGAGAAGTGTGGGTGTGTGAAATAGTTTGCTGAAGCATTGTGCTTGAAGAACGATGTTGAGTGATGGATGGTTCGGTGGTCTTTACGAAATCTGAAGAGTTTGGGACCTTGGATGAGAAGGTACTATGGTGTTGTGGTTTGTGTGTCTTTAAAAAAGGATGTAAAATATAATTTCAAGAATTTTTTACTTTTCTGGTTATGTCGTGTGCCGTTTATGTTTCCTTCTGAAATTCAAGGCAACTTCCCTCCTTTGCAGCACTTGTACTTATTTTTAGTAAGCTTTCTTCAGCCCTGGCTGGAAAACCCTGTACATTCCTTAGGTTTTGGTGCTTTTGTCCTAACAGTGGCTCACAATTGAGCCCTAGTACCAAAGGGAAGAAGAAAAATCAGTATGTAGCTAGTCAGTCAAAGCAATGTTAAGCAGAGTGTGTGTGTGTATTTGTATATATGTATTTGATAGGAAAATAATAGCTGGGTGACTTCAAGGAGCATATTTTTCCAAGCTTGTGGTTGTTTACAGAGGCGAACAAGTAGAAATCATGTCTCTGTGTAGACTAAATCTGTGTCAGATCTTCATGCTTCTAGTTTCTGTCCTTGAAACAACAAATATTCAAATATCACTAAGAAAAGATTTTGCTGTTGATTCCCTGCTGACATAAACACAGCTGTTTCAGCCCATTTTCAGGGGTTATATTTGAGCTCAAGGCCTGCTTTGCGCATCTTAGATGATCCGCCTTTTATCCCCTCCACATTTGTATCAATAATCTGTTATGGCTTTGGCAAAATAAATGTGAATTTTCTTCTGGAAAAGCGTAAGGTTGCATCTTGTTTTTCTCAAGCGTGGAAAATAATCCCTAATGTGACGACGCTCGGTTGCTCTTTCTCTGTTCACACACTAGACCTGTATTATACGTTGGTTTAGTCTTTGTTCCCTTTTATGTGAGGAAACGCTTGGAAGGTCATTGAAAAGATCATTTGGTCATGGCTGCTGCAGAAGTTCTCCACAGTGCTTAGCGCAACTACTTCCAAGGGCTAAATCACAGCGCTGATCTAAGAGTGTGCCCTTTAGGAGTTTTTTCAAGTGCTAAACTGCCATGTTTTCCCATACTCTCTACGGATGATTTCTCTCATTTTTCTGTGTATATATTGCCCAGGTAGCGATACCAGCAGGATAAAGGATAGCTGTGACCAGGGACATTGCCAGTCTCTGCTTTGGAGGAGTTCATTTGACTCTGTCCCGCTCCCTGGTTTTTGTAGAGAAGAAACTTACTGAGCAGAAGTCCTTTGCGTAGGGGCTGGGTGCTTCTGTAGGGTCTTTGAACACCCCAGTGTTCATCTGTGCTAGCTGGGATGCAGCTTTTTGCATGCAGTAAAGCGTTTTAAATTGTCAGTGATTAACACCCTGATTCAGCAAGTTATTTGATTTTGAGACTTGAATAGAGCCTTAAATGTACTAGTTTAGACACACATGTATACGTCTTGCTCAGTGAGGCTGTAAGTATATCAGTATGTTCTTACATATGCCGTACGTACATAACATTTTATGTATCTTTAAACATAAGATAAATATGAATATGTAATAATTATATAAAGATGACTGTATATGACCATATAGAAGTAAATGCATGAATAAATAAGGAACACTTATTACCCCTACCACAATAATTTACATAGATCTGTTACGGTGCACACAAAATCTTTTTTGTCTGTAAAGCAGCAAACTTCTGATTGAGACCAACCCTGCATGTTGGTTGGACTCGATGACCTTAAAGGTCTTTCCCAACCAAATGATTCTATGAAACGATTCTGTGTCTCTCTCCTTCCTTTCATATCCCTCTCCCCTCCAAAAAACCCCCGCCTCAAACCTGGAAACAGAGGAGACATTTCTTCAGATTAGCACCTGGAACAATTCTGTGTTGTAGAAGTCTTCCGTAAGAGTATGCCCAAATATAAGTAGGAATTTAAAAATTCGTGTGGAACAAACAGTTCTGCAATAACCTAATGCACGTTTTCAGTTCTAAATGTGTAAGTACTTATGGTTGGTAGTTAAATGAAGTGTCTTATCCTTGCAAACTTCAGAATTTTGGTTTTGTGTAAATAGTGATTTATCTGGTTTGTTTTGTCCCATAGAGTTGTTTGTATTCTCTGTTGCTTTGTTTTACAAATGACTTCCAGCTGATTACCAAGTGAGCTGTGGCTGCTGTATTCTTAAATAGTTAGGAAATCTAGTGACTTCTCCATTAGGAAATTGTTAGTCTATTAAATATTAGTAGACAGCACATAGCATTTATAAGAGTTCTTACTGTTTAATTATGACTAAAATTACAAGCTTTGTCTCCATGCTGTGTAGCGGAAGCGAGGTTACTAAGCATAGGCTTTATTTTTTTGCCCACATTAACTAAATGAACCATAAAATAAAGAAATGCATTTGTCAGTGTCCCTCCAAATGAAATGTTTTTAAATTGACAAAAATCTATCACATGTATTTAGCTTCAGCATAGTGTCTGTGTCAGTGTTTCATCTGAAGTCTTTGCTTGGATGCTCATAAGTTGATAATGCCTCCTGAGCATCATTCTATAAAGATTAATATTTTATCCTCACTGCGCATTCCGGTGACATTAATCACTGTGGGTTGGACTTGTGCGGTAGAGAACAGATGTCGAATTATTGTTGTCTGTAATCATTGTGCATCGTACTCATGAGCTATCTTCAGAGCTGGCTTTTGAGCAGGAGACTAACGTTATAGACTATAGATTTATCAAGGTTGCCCATTAATCAGGGCTGGGAGGTGTTTGTGACAGGCAGGCTGATGAAGGTTAACCTTTCCTCTTCTGTACTTCTAAGTAATCAAGATACAGTTCACAACCTGGTGTTTCTCAGAATAGTTTACAGCAAGGGATGCATTTAAAATCTTACCTCCTCATAGAGCATGTTGCCGTAGTACTAGATTTGTTTAAAAATATGTAAAGAAATTTGTGCGTGTGTGTGTTGGTGGGTTCCATCTTTGGATTTTGTTGCCTTCTAGCTCTTGTATTTTAACAGACATATCTGGAAAACCTTCAAGCAATGGAATTGTTTCAATAGCTGTTTCTGCTTCAGTTGGAAGTGAAGCTGGGATCTGTCGAATGATTAGAAACCAATGGGACAAAGGTATCGGTCTACTGGATGGGGTCTGCTGGAAGTGACTTTGCAGCGACGGAGCTGCGGTGCCGGGGGGCAGCGCCCCAGCCCGCTCCAGCAGTGCTCTGCGCCCTGGCGTCGGTGAGGGTCAGCCGTGTGCTGCGCCGGCTGAACAAGAGCCGAGGCAGCAGGGCTAGGGAAGGTTTTCTGATACCCTGCAAATAGGCCTTTAAAAACTGCACAAGAAAGGAGAAGTACGTAAAAATCATCCGGTATGTAAATATGATTTTATGACCTGTCAGATGCCGAGTATCACGAAGTACCCTTTGGATTTCAGGCATAGCTTTTGTCTTTCCCATTGGCAATATTTATTCCATTTTGCTTTCTTCAAAGTAAGCTTTATCTTGGTGTTTCTTCCTTAGCATAAAACGTCCATGGGTTATAAGAGGACCAAGCAATCTTTGGAAAGATTCACAGTGCTGGTGCTTGCACGGTTCTCCGTGGTGTGGGTATTTGGTTTTCTTTTTTTTTTTGGCTTGGTTTGGTGGTTTGTGAGGTTTTTTTTTCTTTGTCTCTCAAAATCTGGGAAGGATCTGGATCTCTTTATCAAGTACCCAGCACGCCTTGACCCTTTGTTTTATCCTCCCCCATTTATAACCTGCAACAGCTACAAACCGAACAGCACACGTTCACAAGTTGTTGAGGAAGGCAGAAAGCCTGCAAGGTGGTAACTGAGGAGCGTTGTCAAGTCTACCCAAGGAAACTTAGTCTTTTGTATAGGTTGTGTAATTCCAAATGAAGTGGTATGACAAATTAATTAGTTTTTCCTTTCTCAGAAATTCAACTTGAATACCTTCCCTATCGATTAGAGTGTACTCCAGACGATCTAACTCAAAGGTGACATAGCTGCAATTCTCACCTTCTGCATGCTTGCAGATATTAAATTGATCTTTGACCGTTCTCTACTAGTGGGGCTTAACGGGGACGTGAAACATTTTCAAACCTCTAATTAGGAGCCTTTGTAAGTTATTAAAGATTGATTCACCTCACAGGCTTTACAAAGGCACGTTCATCTGTCTTTGCTGGAGAGCTTAGCAACTGGGCATCAGGGTTCTTTCTCTCCCCTGCATTTGGTGAAAGGAGTGTGCTACACCGCTGCTCGGTGGGTTTTTCTTCATCTGCTCTCCTCTTTCCAAGTTAGTCATAGCCTAAGGTAACAACGTATACTGAGGTTTCACAAATGTGGAGGCACAAGGCTGCAATCACAAAGCATCTCCGGGGCAAACAGACCGAGCTGAACTAGGCCATTCATTGGGTTGAAATTTATATGGAAAATTAGTAGTTAATTTTGACCTGCACCCACCTGGGGACTCCGGTCATGTAGGAACAGTCTGAGTACTTGAGCAAGGAAGGGAACGTTTTTTGGGATAGGAGTGAGTAGTCAAGGGCTGGAGCAGTTTAGAGGCAGAAGTTTAAAGCGAATGTAAAGTGGTGATTATACAAAATGCAAGTCAGTACCAGGAAAACCTTCTCTACGTAATGGCTGGATCTTCACTCATCATTTCTTTTTTCTGTTCGGGGGGTGCTGTGTGGTGTGTGGTTTTTTTTTTGTTGTTTTTTTGGTTTTTTTTAATCTAAGGTTATGCATTTGAAATATGTGACAGCAAACCATTACTTTAAATGCACATATATAATTGTCTACCATATTAGGGCAGTTTGGAGACTTCATTTTTGTATAAATAGCTTTAGATCATTTAATGAGCATCCTGGTAAATAAGCTTTTTCAGTGAGGTCAATTCTGTTTAGCCATTTTTTTTGCAGAGATCACCACCTCCTTTCACTTTTAATATCTGTATAGATTTACGATAATATAGTTGTAGACAAATAATGGGAACTTATGATGAAGATGTTTCTCTGTTATTAGATATGGATCTTTTGTAATCCAATTCTCTGCTACCTGATGGCAGTGAATACGAGGGGATGTGATGAAGTCATGGCTAGGTGTATTTCCCCATGCACATACATTGCAGGGTCTAATGGCTGTTTCTTGAGGCAAACATTTCAACAAACGCACCATGATTTTTCTCCTTTTTCAGCTATAAAGCTGGAGGTTAGGTGACCAAGAAGCAATTAAATAGAAAAACTCTGCATTGAAGAAACTAACTCTTCAAAGTACTCTCTCTGAGTGAGAGCCCACTTGTGCATTCCTAGCGAACATCTACTTACGTGAGTCACTTGAGACTGAAGACTATTTCTCTTGAACTACTAGAATTTGGGTGTGCTTATACATTGTTATTCCTCATCCTCCATGTGTGAGCTTACAAGGCAGAATGAGGATGCTGCTGTTTCAGTTCCTCTCTAGCAGCTTGTTGAGATGGAGTGCTCTCTATTCTGCATTATAGCATGGTTTTTCTTGATTATTTTTTCGTCAGTGACTTTTATTTTTCCCCATTGTGCAGTTTGTGAGAGCAGGATTCCAGCCTTTGTGCTGTGTATCTTGCCGTAAGGACGAGTTCATGGAGGTGCCTCTCCTGTAACTCTTTCCTGCTCTGCAGGAGACTGAAGGCTGTGGTCACCGATGAGCTGGGAGTCCTGAAGCAGCTGCAGAGAATACTTCAAGACATGGCAGTTGGACCTTACGGCAGTGGCTGAAGGCTTCTGGCAGACTTTGGACAGAGACTGTTGCCCTGTGAAGCCCATCTTTGTCTCATCCATCCTGTTCCCTTCTCTTTTTTAGTAGCAAAAGCAAGTCCTCTTGAGCTCATACCTTATCCCTGAGACTCATCAAGTGAGAGTAATTTTCACCTTGGCACTGAGTTTCTAATGCCTGTATCAATTTTTCCACTGCAAGCCAAAACACAACACCATAAGCATGTATTGATTTCTTCATCCTTGGCACCCCTTTGCCTCCTAGCTGTCAGTTTTTTCTGGTACCGGCAGTGCGTATTTTAGCACTGGTGAGACTGCCTTGTCCATCCCTTGCTTGTAGCCAGCAGACTGTCAGCTGAGCCTCAGTTTTCACTACGGAGGGGTTTTGAAGGTGGCACCTGTGCAGGGCCCATGCAATGCGGTTGGGTGCTCTGTTACAACAGTACCTTCTACAGCCCTGACACCTCGGCACCCGGGGTGCGGCATCTCCTAAATACTGACAGGAATCATCAGGAACGGTCGAGGGTGGAAGTGCACATTCTCTCTCTGGACGTCTCTTCAGCAAAAGATGAAGCTAGTAAAGGTGCTGAATTCTGGTGAATCAAAGCCAGGGTCACCATCTTTTGGTGATGCAGATCTTTGTCATCCTTTGAGCTACTGGTATTTGCTGTAGCTTCTGAGCGCCGATTTGCTCATTCTGTAACTCCTGCCTATCCTGACTGCTTCTGGATGCCAGTTACGTCCACTGCAAAAGGGCGGAGACCAAATGGGTATCAATAAAGGGGATGTTTGGTTGCAGAAGGAGCTTCTGCTGTTGAGTAGCACTCTACTGCTACCAAGAGGAGGCTTCCTAGTGTTGAAAGTGTTACTTTGAGCTATTGATCTCTTGGCTTCTTGGGAAAGTGTTAGGTATAACCCTAAGTAAGTGCTTTCACATTGCAGTATGGGGTCATCACCTCTTAATTGAGATTAATCTCCAGTTTTCATTTTTTGGTCTTGTGCCTCCTGCTGTGGTCTGTATGTTACTTGCATTCTTGATGTCAGGATGGTGATGCTTACTGGTCCAGAACTATTTAAAATCCTCTTAAATAAAGACTTAATTGAGTGCTCATGAGCATTTCTGAGTGTTGCAGGGACCTCAGCTTTTGTGTAAAAATAATTTCAAAGCAATGATGTAGTCATTAAGGACTGACATGAAGCCTCCTCTTGTGAGTCATCCATATGCCATCAAGTCCAAGCAATTTGGGTAATATCACTAAAAAAAAAGTCAGTGTGTTATATCTTTTGTGTGGCTGTCAAGAGCTTCATCCATATTTTCCCAGGTACTGTATAATTAGAGATCTCACGGGCCAACAGCCAATGTAGCATTTGACAAAGTGAGTTCTTCGGTTGTGTTTTCAGACATTGTTGGCCAGGTAGATTTTATAGTACAAAGGCGACTTTTTGGAGCGATCCATGTTGCGACAGTGTATGCCCATGTGTTAGGAAAATAAAAATTTCTTAATGGTAACTACTGTTTTTCAAGCTACTCTGTTCACATGCATATACACGCATAGCTGTGCTGCTTTCTGTCTGCCTTATGCATATGACTTCTCTGAGAAAAAGCTGCCTGCCAGCTTGGTAATCCAGCCCAATTTGGGCAAAGCAGACCTTCTTCCATACGAACATGAGATAGTTGGGCAGATCGGTAGGGAAAGGGACTTGGGAACTGGTGTCTAGTAGGGTAAAGTAGCTGGAAAAGTCTCATGGTTTTCTTCTGTTCCTGTTCTACAATATTATTTAGAGGAGGTGGAAAAATACCAAAATGCTCTTAATTCCTCCTTGTCCCTTCCTGCTCTCCGTTCCCTCACCCCCAAAATATGTTTTAGTACTGTGCTGATGGTATATACACTGTGTAATTTAATCATCATTATTTCTTCTTGAGTAAGTCAGGCTCTGATGAACAAGAATAACCAGTTCCCCTCCTTTGGCTTGGATTTATTTGAGGGGTGGGAATGGGGGAGGCTAAAGGATTTTAACTTCATTCTTTCCTGCTTTTGCAGATACAGTGTGTGTGCTTCTAGTGTCATGCGGTGGTTGGTTGCAGCTGATGCCAGCATACAGAAGGCAGGTGTCTCTGGCTGTGCCATCTCTCCTAAAGGAAGAAGAGCATGGTCCGGGGTTAGGAGTGAACCCTAGGTCCCTGCACTCCCTCTGTGCAAGACAATTTGCAGGTTATATGTTAATTAGATTGATCAGATCAGTGCACCAGTGTTACCTGCTGGTAGTTTTAGGAGTATCAATCTTCGCCTTATTTCCCTTGCACTCTAGACTTGAGCCAAAATGTTGAGCTCCGTTATTTATCTCCATGTCCATTTTCCTCATCTTCCCTCTCTCTCTGCAAGTCCTGTACTTGCCTTGTAGAGGCAACTGCGTCTGAATACCAGCATAAAGTATTTCAGCAGCATTTTTCTGAGCTATGAAAGACCACGTCACGCAGCTGAATGTTAATCTGAATAACATCGTACATCTCGGTGAATCGTATTTGTACAGTTAGGCTGTGCTGCGGTGGTAGCTGGGACAGGTAAGGCAAAGGAAGTTTAATACACCTTGCCGACGCTAAGCCCGTCGGGCAAACGTGAAGCTGAGCTTGTATGTTAACGCTTTGTGTCGTGCTGTGTGATGGCGCTGGATAGGTTCAGTTAATCAGTGTTTTTAAGCAGAGGCTTAAAACATCCGTGAGACCACTCAATACTTTGCTGAACTGGGGCTGGTGGTGTGGGTGGGAGGGTAGTGCTTGTCCAAGCATTCTTAACCTAATGACTTCATTTTCACTTGCTTATAACTTTTTCAGGTTTTTATGGTTTTGGTTGAAAAGCAGGTGACTGGACATCTGGAAGTTATCTGCTTTTTCCTGATTTTTTTAATCTTACGTAAGCACTGAAGCAGATAGGCTATTTAGGCAGTGCTATGAAGTTATTTAAAGCTGTGTATGTAACCTTATGTTTTGTGTGCAGACTGCAGGGAAATCTTGCTGCCAACAATGACAGATCAGCTGAAGTATCACTTGGAAAGACAAGAAGATTTGGAGGCTTGTTGCCAGTTGCTGAGTAACATCCTGGAAGTGCTTTACAAAAAAGATGTGGTTAGTATCTTACGGTTTGGTGATGATAAGCACTTAAAAGAAATGGATCTTAGTAGAATGAATTAAGCAGGTAACTCCTGATGGCTTAGATTTGATTTTATTTTTTGTTTCCCCCCCAACCAGTCTCTTAAGTCTTCTTTTTAGGTATCCAGTGATGAGGATTTGTTTTGTGACATCTCAGGATGTTTGAGGCACATCCAATACAGCACTGTTACCCAATAACAATTTTCCAGACATTGGTTAGATAGTGAGTAAATAGATAATCTTACGAGTTCAACCTTTCTCTTACATGGTGTCTAGCCTCTGCCAGGTGGAAAATGTTTGGGTTTTTTTCTTTTTTTTTCCCGCATGACCATTTGGGGAAATGCATGTTTGAGTTGTATTGATACTGGCCCGCTAGGCCAGCCTGAAGGTGGTGGGGTATATATATACACACACATATGTATATGTTCATGTGTATATGTGTGTGTCTATATATATATGAACATATATATGCTTTTGTCGACATAGCAAACTTGTTTAGTTTTTTGAAGTGCCATTTAAGGTTAGCTAGTAGAATTCTCCACCTCAGTAAGAGATAACCTGAATTGCAAAGTGGTGGCTTCTGCATGAACATTATAACCAGTGTAGTTGTCTTAGCCATTCAGAATGTAAACGTATGAGACGGTTGCGCGTGAGAACCTGTGCAGTGCCCAGGGCTGGTATGCAGATGTGTAGCTTGCATAATAGGCCCTTTTTTGTCTTCTCTTGACTGCACACAAATATGCAAATATTGGTGCTTTGCCAGAGAGCTGCAGTGATTTGATGCTCTCTTAAAGAAGTTTGGGCTGATGAGGCTTCTGCCTGAACCTTCAGTCCTATGCAGAATCACACACTAATTTAGTTGGAAAGGACCTCAGGGGTCAGCTACTCACATCATGTCTGGCATCTTATTTGACTATGTTTTTTGGGTTTGTTCTGATTTTGTTTCTTTTTTAAAGTAGTTCTGTGTGACTGCTTCAGAGAGTGGGTTATTTTAAAAAAGGCATTTGTTTCTGACAGCTCGGCTGCTTCCTGTCACTCTGTTGGCTGCATTTCTCTCCGTGGTAGCAACTCACTCGCAGCTCCGCCATCTCCTGGGCTGAGCCCAGCTGGAGTGGGGCGGCAGGAGCAGAGCCGAGAGCTGCCCTGCGCCGCTGTGGGTTAGCGGCCGGCTGCGAGGGGGCTGCAGAAAATAGATACCCACTTGCTGATGGAGAAGGGGACAGGGAAAGGAAGGGAAACACTGTGAGTGAAGAGCGATGTAAAGTAAAATTGAAAATGGGCAGGAGCAGCACAAGTGCCGGGAATGTGAAGAGGAGGACAGTCTTGGAGAGAACTCGTAGGAGAGAAAGCAGGGAGAGCTGAAGAGTGGAGAGGAGCAGGGTACTGAGAGAGAGGCGTTCTTCCCTGCAGATGCTCTTGGTACCAGAATTGTAAGGTTTATGCCAAAGACACATCTGTCAGCAGCAGGAAGAAAAGTCTATACTGTATACTGGAGCAGTAGCTGTGCTTATATGTACTGACGATGGCTCGTTCTTCAAATATGCAAATACATTTTTCATACATGCAAGTTGGCCTTTGGTAATTAAGCATAATCCAATGATAAGATGTGGGTTATTATACGGATCCAAGGGCAAGAAAGAAAATGGTTCATGGGAATGTTTGTTTGATGGTCAAGAAGCAACACAAAGAGGCTGCTTTATTTAGACAATTATCTGGGACAACGCTTACAAATGTTGGCTATAGAATTGTGTCCCCTTTCCATCTCACAGACCCCTTTTGAAGTCTTCTCCTTCAGACTGATGAAAACTATGAAGAAGCCTGTGTATAAAGTAAAAGATGGGAGCAAAGCTCATCTGTTTCTTTCCCCTCGTTCTTGGCTTCGGTTCCTGTAGGCATCATTCTGCATGAGGTTTCTGAGCTTGTTCTTAAAAGCCAGTTGCACTAAATATTTCACTTTCAACTCTTTCAAAAATGGTGGCAGGTTACTTGTACGGAAATATTAATTTGAAACAACTGACTGAAAGTAAAGTTCCTTAACCAAAGTTTTGCTGTGCTTTTCTGTTTCTTTTAATTGAGCTGTTGCAGAATAGTCCCCCAGATTTGGTAATGCCTGTGGGCTTTTGATATTGGAAAAATGACTTAGGAAAATAAAATTATTAGGTAACTAAATGTCATAGGCTTTGCTATATTTCCAGGGACTTGCTTTTCATTTAAATAATTGTAACCAAACATGTTAATTCATCAGTAACATGTATTAATAAAATAGACTTTGCATGGTGGTTGTTAAAATGGAAGACTAATTTTCTGCTTTCTATCAACGGCAGAGAGTGATGTTTTATTTAACTTTCACAAGGCAGGCGGATTTAAAGGCAAACATAAATAGTTCAATTGCATTGGTGTCTGTTGTATCTAGTTACCACTAATTTATTCTTTTTCCTTAGGGGCCAACGCAACGACATGTCCAGATAATCATGGAAAAACTATTGAGGACAGTAAACAGAACAGTCATTTCCATGGGACGTGATTCGGAGCTCATCGTAAGTGTCTCTTGATGTAAACTTAAATACCTCTGTCACATCTTTTTGAACCTGACTGTAATAGGATTTAAATCCCAGGTGACCCAAAGCAATCAAAACCTTCTGTAACTGTCGTTGCGTTCAGTAAGCTGTAAAACATTGGCTTGTGATTTTCCTGTGGTTCACACGGGGGGGGGAAAAATAATTAAAAAAAAAATATCGGTGGCCAGGTGATTAGCCAGATTTTAGATGTCTGTGTTAACCAAAATGATGTATTATTTGTAATTAGACAGCTGAAAAGTGTGGAAATGAAAGACTTGCATGTTTGTTACTACAGTAGCAATCACTTGACTCTCCAAGCATTTACTTGCGCTTTTTGACTACAGCTGAGATAACCAAGATAACAGCAGTATTCGAACGATTGAAGAATAGAGCCCCAAATTCCTACATTTTGAAAACCTAGAGACAGGACTGATGCGGTAGCTGCACGTTATCACGTTGCGCTTCGGTGGCACAGCACTGTGATTTTAAAGCCTGACATTTGAATTTTTCAACTGTATCATTAATATTGGTCTACATAATGAAAACAATAGTGAGGCCTCTTGATATATAAAATGGGGATAGGTCTTTGTGGTTTTGGGAGTCTCACTGCGTGTTTGCCTTTACCTTATATTCTTCCTTAGGTGTCTGCATCTGGCAACTGATATAGAGGAAAGTGGTCAAAGTGGACCAGATTTCTCATCTGTCTGAGTTAGCTGTCCTTCTCTTCTACATTAATTTGGTTCAGTTTGGTTTGATACACTGATTTCTTTCTTAAAAGGGTTTATTTGTTAGTCAGATACATCTGAGTCCATTAGCACTTTCTTTTCTTTGATCTCCCCTTTCTTTTCTGCTTTTATTTCTCTGTGTAATTGCACGCAGTGATATTTGACTTCTTCTGATAAGGCTCTCTGTCCTCAGCACATCTTACTTATCTACTGCTGTCCCATTTACTTGGCATATGGTGGTGCTTGTGTCTGCAGACATACTACAGTTTTAGTTTTGTCTTGAGTGCATCATCTGCTAACTTTGTTTTGTCTTCCACTTTTATCACTTTGATTTGCAATACTAGTTTTTGTCATAAGAAAGTGATAATGGATGAGCAGATCCGTTGCTGGAGCGAGAAATGGTTGTAAGTAGAGGTCATTTTTACAGAGTATTATAATGCTGGGATGCAATACCAGTGAAAGGAAGACAAAAGGTTTATATGTTGTTGTTTCTTTGTGTGTTACCACAGAAATTATTAATAATATGCAGAATAGATATCTTAATATCTTTCTGTACGAGGGTGCAAAACTTTACTTCTTCCCCCAGTTGCGCAGAAGGTGTAGTCTTGTAAGACATACATACAGGAGACTACTTCAGTTACGGTTAGGATGTGAATTAATTACTGTTTTGATGAATGTGACTTAGATGATATTTTAAAATGTTAATTATTCCTTTTGCATTTACCAAGTTATATTGGAAAACTTCTCCTGTATATGTTTTAACTAAGTACAGTTGTATTAAAAATACCCTTAGTGATCATGAGTACAGCTTGAAATCGTTCTATCCGCACACTCTGTAATTATGTAATGAGTGTTAATAGGACCGGGTATTTTCAAGGAGTACTTACTCCTATCTTAAAATTCAGTCTGTTCCTGAAAGGGTCCTCCTGTCATCAACCAGTAACGATTCATTTTTGTGGCGTCAGCAAAGTAGGAAGAGCAAAATGCAAATGATAATTAGCAAGCATAACCTGACCCCTCTTGGATCAGAATCAGGTTGAAATCATACACTAACTTTTCTTTTGTAAATGCTACTCTAGTTTTACCTGGAACTTATATTAGAGAATTAACCATACAGGATGAGTAGAAGGAAGGCATTTTAAAAATAAAGGATCTTATAGAGGCATAGTTCAAGTAACGATAACTTTTTCAAAAGAAGTAAAATACAGGACATAGCAATTTGTTTCTTTGTATAAAGATATATGTATTGGTGTACTAAAGCTGGCATGTTTTTACCTTGAAGAAATACTTAGCTGTGCCATCTTCATCCAAAACCTAATACACTTTACATAAAAAAAAAAAAAAGACCTTGGATCAAAAAATAGTGAGAAATTGGCATTTACTCCTATGAATATATATATATGAACTATATATACATTAAGATTTATCAGCTGTTAGCTTCGTTCTGGAAGCATTTCTCTGGGGATCCTGCTTTGAGTAGCTCAGACGAATGGAAGCTGCAGTCCTCGTCCAAGACGAGACTTCTTTTCTGTTCGGTAGCAATACAGACACACAGATTCATAACCCCTTGCAGTGCCAATCAAGTTTTTCATTTCACATTCTTTATAAACCTCTGTTCTAATCACTGTGGAACTACTGTGGCATTTGGGATGTGTGAACTTTGGGATCTATAGGGGTAAACATCAAAGACAATTGCTTTGTAGAAATTGTTTCAGTTGATATTTTAATAATATTCTTTGTCTACCCTTCTGAGTTTGAGGCTTGAGTGACTTACACTCACGTTGGTTTTGACTGTGTGATAAGTCAGCGAGAGCTGGTGTTTCTGAGAGGCCAGAGTTTTATGCGATCAGCAGAGGATTGTAAAGAATTTAAGCGGTCAAGTGAAGATGCGTTTATCTTGGAAGAGAGGCGGTGGAAGTGGTATGCTTAAATATAATGCGATTTTACATTAGTGAACAAAAATCTTCAATAGAAGATGAGGTTGCTAGATGTGCTAATGTAATGGGAATACAAGACACTGACTTTACTGTTTCAGGACGATATGCAATTAGAGGCTATTAAAGATATCATAAATAATTCAAATTACTTTCTGTACGTTATAGCCTATGGATAGGGTTCTGTACGTCTGGTACTGAACAACTGTGATCGGGTCAGTTTCCTTTGGAAAAATCTTGATGAAAGTTGGATGAACTGTCGTACCTACCTGACCAAAACCCTGACCTTCAGTGTAAGGCAAGGGACCAGCCTGCAGCGATGGCAGTACCGGCACGGTAATCTGCTTAAATGTGTTTGCTTCCCTGTTACAAACATTCCACCTTAATCCAGGAAATAAGAAAGGATTTTGGTAACTCCCACCTGACGCCTACCATATCTCAGGCTGAATATGGGAGGTATCGGGTACGACCTTTTAAAGGATTTTGGTCTTCAGTGTTCTTTAAGGTTGTATCTCACATCTGTGGCAAAGTTCTGTCTATTAAACCTTAAATTGCCAGTTAACCATGTTTAATTACACGAGGTGCCTTTTCTACAGTGTTGAAAAGGCTGGAAAGATTCTCCAGTAGTCTCTTTTGACTTTGCACATCTTTTTTTTTGAATTTTTGCTTCCTTAAATGTGTGAGTTTCTAGATAAAAATCATGAGCTTATTTTTGTCATATATCTTCAAAAGAGAATTATCTTGAAATAAGATAGACCAGTTGTAAGAAGAAAAACTAGACAATAAATAAAGCAGAATATAAGTGATAGATTCAAATCTGATTTGACCATAATTTTGGTAGATGTTGGTAGCAAGAAGAATTTAAGTTAACATTTGTGATACTGCACGCTCTCTTCTAGCCTTCAGAACTTGTGGAAAAAAAACCCCAAACCCTCAGTTTCACCGGTGTCTGTATTACCTAAGATTAAGCACAGTCTGGCCACTTACAGAGGTCGTTTCAGTGATAGCAGTGAATTTATATACTTGGAAATTAGCATTCGTTTCCAGCCTGCCCTATCAAATGAGTTTTCAACGTGTGAGAAAAAAAGTCTTATCACCATTTTAATACTCAGTATTTCTGGCTGCTTTTTCCTCTGGAAGTCTCACTGGTGACTTGACTTGATGCGTTTGCTAACTGAGTAGAGGGTTCTGTGTGTGTTGTTGTAGTGAAGGTAAGAACCAGATGCAGCCCGTGGGTGCCCAGTTGTCTGACGCAAGGTCGGGGTTCGTTGCTGCTCACAGAAGTTGGCTGCTTTGGGCTACTTTTGCACGTGCCTAGAGCTAGTCCTGCTTATGGCGCGGTGGGAACTCGCCTATAACAAGAACACAAAATCTTTCTGACTGAAGAATGTGTTGCCTGAAAAAAAAGTAAATTGGGCATGCTTCCTTCAGTCTCCTTTTCGAAGGATCATTTTAAACCATCTCTTTCCTTGCCTAGTAACTTTGGAAGAATGTTGCGTTCCATGCGAGTCAGCATAGCCTTCAGTAAATCAGAATTGGCTGGCCACGATGGTAGGTACAAAATGAATCATGACTACTCCCTACTTCTTGTGGTCAGCAGCTTGGTATGGTTTTCTTCACAAAGCCAAGAAAAACAAGCTAGTTGCTGAACTCTTTAGTTTCAGAAAGGACATCCAGATGGGGTTTTTGGATCCCTATGTGCACAATTTTTGGAAGATTTGTGCAACTGTATGATCGTTGTCTATGAAATAGACAATCTTGGTTCCTTTATATGGTGGAACAAATCAAATTCCATTTTGATACAGAAAGCAATCTAGCTCAGATGTAAGAGCAAAGAGCGTAGGAAGTGGCTCTGCTCCCAAGAGACTCTGTCCTTAAGAGCAGTGGCTCTGAAAAACATGTAGTGGTGTACGGTGAACAAAGTCAGTGAGAACACCTGCTGTGACCGGGGAAAAAAGTTATTTTAGGTTCTCCTGGGATGTGTGACTGGGGAGCAGTGGACAGGAGAGGACTTTGAACTTACTGATGAGTTGCTTTCCCCCCCCCCCCCCCCACTTTAAAACAAGGATGTGGTGAAACCAAAACAAAAATGCTGCAGAAATCATCAGAAAGTACAGAAGGGAAGTGATTTGTGGTGCGAGATGTGAAAGCCATCTGAGGCTAACAGAAGATTTAGAGGTGCCCCTTGGTGGTAGTGAAGGAGAATCTTGGTAGGGTGAAGATGACGCCTGTCAAAGGAAAGAGGAGGAGCTGGTGACAGCACTGGAGAGTGAGAAGTGTAAAGTAGAGCAGAGGACAAGGCACTGATGAGGGAAGTGAACACTCAATCAAAGGCAGTGGTGGATTCTCCATCTCTTGGCATCCTCAAGGCAGGATGTCTTTCTGGAGGGCAGTAAAATATGAGTCTAAGTAAAACATGAGTTATTGAGGGTCACGGGAGAGAGTTCTGGTGCTAATGTTATTTAGGAGTTGAAGCTAGATGTAAATGGTCTTTCTGTGCCCTAAAATCTGTCAAGTTCAGGGTTAATGGGTTCCAAAGTGTTGGGGAGAAAGCTTCATTTTCTTCACCAGACTTCTACGATGTAAAAAAAAGTATACTTTTACTGAATTGCATGTTTTCTTATCTTTAAAAGACATTTGAAATTATGTATTGCGAACTAATTTCACAAAAACTGAAGTGGTATTTGAATGACAGTCATGACTTTGTTCCATCGCCAATACTGAGCTTTTTTATGTTGTATAATGTAATATCACCGATGCAGCGAATGGGTATGGAGAATACCCTACGATGTTTATTGGAACACACTGCATTCACCTAAACAAATGGACAGCAAATTTCTAGCACTCCAGTTATTTTAACAAGCTACAGTTGTATTTTATGGACGCTGAAATAATACTAAAACTTGTTTCATGCAGTCCGTTTCATTCTGCTAGAACAGAATTGTGTCGGTATAGCAGTTATAATTTTTAGTGGCAATCCAGTTAACGAATTCCAGTACTACTATATAAGGCGTGCTACTATACAGATGCTAAAGAAATGGTATCATCTAACAGCGTACTTGATGTGAAAGTGTTCATGAAAAATGAACCTACTGGATTTTGAAAGTGATTAACCTTTAAAACGTAGAGTGAAATTAAAGGCGTAGACGGTGGTTTTGCATCTTAAGCAAGAAAAAGCAAACACTTTGTACCGATGGTAGGATTTTTCAGTTTTAATCATGATTTTTTTCAGTTTATCCTGATTTTTAAACTATTTTTACAGTGACTTTTTTTTTCTTTAAGAAAACAAGTGATGCTCACATGAATAGTGTTTCCTAATAGTTCTAAAACAAAGAATGTAACTGTTGCCTAATGGAAATTATACGGACTCAGGAAATAGCAAGTAATATAAAATCACTGCAGTATTTATTGACTAAAAAGTATTTTTAAGCGTGATACGGGAGAAGTGCATATATAGCAAATCAGTGTATGAAAGTGCATGGTATTGTCAGTGAACTCAGCACAGCTACGGTATGTGCCACATTGAAAGGAAAGATGCATTTTCTTTGTTATAACCTCGTACCTGCGTTTTGTAAGGTCTTCTACGTTAGGGTGAAAATAGCTTTGTCAGTCACGTTTAACTAAAAGCTCTAAAGAATTAGGTTTTTCTCTCAGTGTCTATCTAACCTGAGCCTGAGTGATTCTAAATGTAATACAATATGATACATTTTACACACTTGCAAAAACATTTTATTACAAATTACATTGTATGGTACGATATAACACGATATGTAATTTTAAGCAAGACTATATGTATGTTAGCTTTTCCAGTTTTAAAAAAATGTAAAAAATTAAAAATTTGCAACTTCTTAAGAAAATAGCCTGGACATGTACAGAACACGCCGTGAGAACTTTCACTTTTAGCTCTTATATGTTTCACCAGTGAATTTTCCTCTGTCATTTTAAAGGAGTACAGAATACTGGTCTCTGTATGAGTCAGTAACCACACATAAAAACAGTTCAGTTTTGTGTCGGAATCCCTGCACACAAGAACGTTTAGAATAGGTGTATGGGAAAAGCTACTGATTGGGTGACGCTACCGATTTGTTATTGATTGCCATTGAGAGATGCTTGATTTAATTTCTTAAAAAAACCAACCAAACAAAACCCAAACAAACACTAGGCATGTTAGCATGGATGACTTCATTAATTATTAACACTATTTTAAAATAATGCTGAATACTGTTGTATTTTTGTGTTATGTCTGTATTTGATATTTCTGTTTAGGAGATGAAAAAAATACATTTTCTTGTTTGGAAATACTTGGGTTTCTAAAACATGTAGGATGGGCTGTCTTGTAAATGGTTTTATATTTTCAATGAAAAACGGTATAAAAGACATGAAACACATTTTTTTTCACATGAAACAATCGCACCTCCTTCCTGGTACACGGGATCACCTTTTCCAATCCTTCAGCTTTCACAAAATTATTTCAGGATATTGTTTGCTTATGTACAAGAACTCGTAGCCCTCTCCAAGGTGTACTGCAAAGGTGACTCTTTTTCATTAAAGCACGCTGAAATTAATTTTGAGGTGGACACACAGACATCTTCTGCATTTCTGTTCCCATTTTAACTTCCTTTTCTTGCTCTTTGCTTTGGGGGAAAAAAAATAAGTTATTTTCCTCTTGCAGTAATGGATTTGATGCTGAGCCAAGAGGAAAAATAGTGTAAATGAAAACACTTCAAATTTTCTAGTATGTGCAAACTCTTCTGGTAATGATTACATCTCTTCCACCTAAAGACTGAAGAATTTGTATCTTACTGATAACTTCAGGGTATGCAATTTCAAATCCAATTCTTAGTAAACCAGTTTGTCACGTGATATTGTATGGCTCAAATGATCTTAAATCCTTAAAAAAAAAAAAAACAACAAAAAAAACAAAACCCCCAAAAATAAAAAAAAAACAAACCCAAACCCAAAAAAAACCCCAAAAAACCCCAAACAAACGCTAAAAAACCAAACCCAACAACAAGATTCCCATTCCCTGGCTGCTTCTAGCATGAGGAATTTTTTCCCCACAGTCATTCTAGATGCAAGTTTAATGACAGTAGCAAATACTTAAAGGAAAAAGTTGTGATTTATAATTCAAAGCAAAATTTTAAGTGTCACTTGGAGTAAAAAAAAAAAAAAAAAAAAAATGGATTCACATCTCTTCCCTCAGTGTGTTGGTCAGCAGGTACAAAGATTGAGATATAAATTATAATATGTTGGGAAACCCATCTGAGAAGCCTAGTAAATAAACGGCATTTAAAATTACTGCTCCTTCCAAACAGGTTTCAAAGTGTAATGCATACCATAAATTTTCTGGTGCCTTCTGCAATAGGGTAGAGGTTTTCCAAAGACCGCGTTACAAAAAGATACTAAATTATGGCAAATGCCAACAATCCGTAGAGCTTTTGTTCTGTTTGTGGGGTTGTGTTTTTTTTTTTTCCCCTCTGTGCCAGAATGTGTCATTTAGACCTTTTGGGTACCAAAAGACCGAAAGTGAGATCTAGGACAGATGATTGTCCCGTAGCCTGGACCCTGTCAGCTTGGTGTGGTTAAAGGCTTGTCCTGACTTTGGGAGGTTTCTAGCCGCTCACCCGTTGGAGATGAGCAGCAAACTCGTTCGTCTGGTGATGAGGCTAAATTAGAAATGATGGTGCGTTGTCGAAATGTGATAGCTTGGTTGAAGTCTACATCGCATGAAGGCAAATATACATATAGTCACATCTTAGAGATTATTCTTGGTCTTGGACCACGTGAAAAATTGTGCTTTGTCCAGGATATATGTGCTGAAAACCGCACTCCCCGATCAACATGGATTTGTAAAACTGAAGACCATTGCAAACATAAGGCTTGCTTGCTTTTTTTTTTTAACCCTCATTGTTGTTTAAAGACAATAAACCAAACCCCCAAAAGGCTTTAAAACAATAGTGATATTTAGCTGTGTACAGGATGACAGCCTACAATTTAACAGGTTAGAATGTGACGCTTTCAGATCTAAGGGGGGGGAATAGTACAAATTTCAATTCAGGTTTTACATCCCACATTGGTGAACTGCAAATAAAAGTTGGCAAGGTATTACCTAACGCCTTGCTTCTGGACATTAGTGTATAGGTACAAAGGCCTTTTTGGTACATACGGTGAGAACTGAATGCTGCCAGAATGGTCAGAACTACATTGGCCGGTAACACTGATCAGTCTATGAAGATCCCATTATACACGACTGATAGAACTCCAAATTTTTTTTCAAAGAAGGCCTTGAACTCCACATGTAATGGACTTGGGTTAAAGGAACCAGAGTTTCCATCTTCCATGCTTTTTTGATTCAGTTTTGGATTTTTGCTTGGGAGTGGAGGAGTAGCTCTCCTGAGAATAAGGCAAAGGTGCAACCTGAGTTTCCTCAATAGGATGAAGTTTTCTCAAAACTGGCTGTAGTTTATCTTCTTGCTGTTTAAAATCCAATTCCACACTAAAAATGGGAAGAAAAAAGCAATTGGTTACTAATTATGATAGACAGATTTCAATTAAGCCAACATCTGACACCAATATACAAGTGCTTAATTTCTGAAATACAAATACAAAATAAATGTTTAACTCGGATCTCCACATTTCTTGCACCAAAAGTCAAAGGGGGGTGGGTGGGGGAAGAGAAAGGTCAAAAAAGGACATATTGCAAAAGAGAAATGGGGATGGGATTGTGCACACTTCTCCAGCCTTGAGGATGATGGTAAAAGTGCTGTGAAGTGACTGAAAAATAGAAATACTACTTTTTTCCCCTTCATCTCTGTGGACAAATGCTCGTTCAGAGAGCTCCCGGGCTCAGTTCTCCCTCCTGTCTGCATGGTCTGGGAGGCGAGGCTGGCAGCCAGGCACGTGCATCCTGGTGCTTTTGAGAAAAGCCGATGGGTTGGCCATCAGCAACAAGGCTGTCATGGCAATTTCTTTACCTTAGCTGTTTCTTCCAAGTTTTACCATGAGTTAGATTAATTTCACCAAACTGCTGTCATACATGTATACTCATATATGTATGTGGAAAAAATAAATTCATTAAAACCTAATTCTCTTCTACAGCACAACCCTTTAGCATATGCTGACAGCATCTAAGCTTAGCCCTATAATGAGGGTAACAACATAAAATCTATGTGGCCCCTGCTGTAAGTGACAGCGGAGACAGAAAC
This sequence comes from Balaeniceps rex, assembly GCA_013401315.1. Taxonomy (NCBI): domain Eukaryota; kingdom Metazoa; phylum Chordata; class Aves; order Pelecaniformes; family Balaenicipitidae; genus Balaeniceps; species Balaeniceps rex. The sequence goes on from VYZW01042038.1 coordinate 51,800, forward strand.
ATCCAATGATGTAGATCTATTTATTTAGCTGACCAGATCTGGAGGTAAAATGGAAAGAACCTCTTTCGGTAGTAGCTAGCGAGTACTTGCTTGTTCCATTGCTACTAAAATTTAATAGAAATAAGGGAAATACTCATTTAAATGTAAGCTTGCCTTCAAAAAATATACTGAAGCTCTAAAATACACCTCCCGAATTTTGTGTCTGCTACAAAATCCTGCCAGCAATTAAGAAACATAGTAAAGATGAAATTACAACCCTTATTTCCACAGCGTGCGCTACAGATCGATTCAAGTTTACCTTATAAAACAAAGGAACCGCATTATAAACTTCAGCAAAAGGTTAATTCTGTCTGAATCTGGAAACCGATCCTAGGCCACTGACAAATACCCTGAAACCTCAAGCTTTCCGTTGCATTTGGACAGCAGCTTGTGGCCAAGTTCTGCACCGAGTCTTTTCACCCTGTCTCGTGCATCACGTTGCAGTGTGGCACCTGGATGTCAGAGGCTGAATTTAGAAGATAGGGTGAAATTAAGGGAATTTAGACACTGGGGTGAATTTATTTCTTCCTTCCCTTTTGCTTGACGTTTTAAACCTAACAGTTAATGACTGAGGTGAAGATTGGGAATGTGTCTGTTGGGGCACTTGGGAGGTTGCCCTTTCACCCCTGCTGCTGAGGGTTCCTGGGCTCTGCACTGACCACCTTTGCTACTTCAGCGTTGCATAAGCATGAGGTTATCGTTCCTGGATGTCAGTTCACTTTTAATAAGTATTTAAATATGTTTTCTGAGTTATTTCTGCCATTGCTTCTTTGGCGTCAACCACTAGAGATGCTGGGTCTACTTTTTCAGGCCTCATGCTCCCAGCGTAGCTCGTCTAAAAAGAGATTTTTACACTTCTGTTACTACTACCCCTGTGTAGCTTAAGGAGAGTGGCAGCCCACCTTGAATGCATGCAAGCCCACAGCACCAAACACCTGAAGTCATTTCCGAGGAAATTCTCCAAGTAAGCTGGAGTAACAGAAGTCATGGGAAATTCTGGTGGGCTTCAGTGCCACAGCCTTTGCAAACTGAGCACTAATGCCCTCTGATACCATCTGCTGATTTTAGGTGGATTTTATTTTCCTCTTAGGGTGGAGGAGAGGGACTCAAAGATGCTAGGAGAAGTTTGGGCTATTTTTGTGCTTTGGTTTTGTGAAGAGCTGAAGAGTCTGCCTACGAGGACTGCCAGTGAAGCCCTAGGAAGGGGTGCTGGAAAGGTTTAAGGTCTTTTTTTGCATCTGGCCGTGCCAAGTTTGGTGTTTGGTTGGTTTTGCATCTGGCTGTGCCTACTTTAACTGTTAAACACATTCTGAGCAAAAGCGTCAGCATTTCAGTGATTTGGATAAACTTTCTAATAGTAGAGGAGAGAAATACACTAGGTAGGAGTTCAAATATTCAACGCGTTTTCCCCATCTCCATGTTGTTAAGCAGTAAAAAGACACTCCAAATCGAAGAAGATAATTTTTAAAATTTCAGCTCTATGCTAGAACTATACCTGTGAATACTGAATTTGCAGGAGATGGCTGTGTTGGGTATCCTGTTACTGCAGGAGCACACTGTAAGCCTACTGATTAATATCTGTCCTTGTTAATGAAAGAACAATGTCGTCTTCAACTTGATAACCCGTTCTTGTTTGCAGTTTAGCTAGCAAAAAGCGGTTGATTAGATAACTGCGGCATTTTAATTTTTGTGGTAAGATTGGGATATCGGTTGATTGTGAATGTCCACCACATAAATGCTTTCTGTAATACAGTGAGGGAATCTCAGCATGAAATAGATTCTTCTCTAAGAGCTCTCTAAATCTCATTTAAAGTGGCATGCCAATCTGGGCAGAATTTGGCATATTTTATAGTTGGTTTGTTTCTCAGTATAAATTTTGGAAAAGAAAAAGGCATTTCAGCTCTGGCATTGGCAGAGTTCATTTTTACTTCTTCCAAAATGTTGTTATTGCAGGGGAGCTCTCTGAAAAGCTACTTGAAATCGATGTAAAAGATAAATTGTTTTTTTTTTTTAAAAAACTTGCTGAACAGAATAACTTTTTTCATACTAAATTTCTATTAAAGATAGACCGCAAGAGAAAACCCGTCTTAGTTCCAGTCTGTATGACAAAACCCATGTTATTATGATTTTCTACTGCATAAACCCATTTGCAGCACAGCTCAGGCTGTCTTTCAGCTATTTATATCAAAATGAAACATTTTACTTTTGAAGAGTATAAAGAGGATGAGTAAAACCATATTATTTCAGCATTTATAACTGTAAATTTTGCAGAATAATTGATTGTTGTTTATCAAGATCAATTGATCTAGCTTTGTAGGTTTTTTTTAATGTAATCGCTCCTTTCAGGCAAGCGATTTGTTTGCTTGCAAACTTAGGGTTTAGTGTGTACCTCTTTGTGCTGCGGTAAGAAGACAAAAACCTTACTCTGTCATTTTTCACATATCTTTCTAAATTAGCTATAGCTGACTTTATTTTTGGCCTTTGTATCGAACATATGAGGTACTATTAAATTCAGCAAGTGTTACATATTTGTATGACTACTTTATATTTTTGTTATAGAGCTGCAGATACTCTCTACAGGCTGTTCCTCTACGTTCCAACTCTTGCATTCATGAACTTGATTTTGTCACCTGTCAGCTCTAACAATTTTGTTTTGCTTAGTGCTATTTTTGTATCGTAAGTATCTATAGGTTTCCTCTCAAAATGACCTTTTCTTGAAATATTCTCTGTGCCATGTGGCTCTTTTCACTTTGAGACTTCATCTGTTTTTGTCTCTTCTTTAAGCCTCCCCATAATAACTCCATAAACTTAATCAGTGAGGACTATATGTTCTTCCGGCATTACGCATGATGGAGATTATAATTATTGGCTTTGGAAGCGTTTTTCCTTAGATGAAATAAAAATATTTTTCAATAGACTGACATTTGTGAATAAGCCCTACAAAACCAAGAGATGAATCTAAATATTATATAATGCTATAGTATCAAAAACATTTGCCTGACACCTCTGATCAGGAGATACTAAAGGTTCTCTTACCTACAATATTGTCAAATTTGGAACATTGGGTTGGAGTTTCTCCATCTTCAGTGCCTATCTCAAATTTTTCCTGTGCATGAAACTCCAGTGCAAATAGATAAGCGGTTTTTGTGAACAGTGAAATTTTGTTAGTGATAAATATTCTGGTTTTCTGTGTTTTCTCCCCAAAGCAACTATATGCTTACAAGTTTTAGAACAGAAACTTTACGGTTTAGGGCAGTTGCCTGTGTGTTTCTGTAGATGTCATTCCCATGAAAATTTGGCCACATAAAATCAAATAACGGACCTTTGAGAATTTTGTTTTGATGTGCTCATTAAACATAGGCAAGAACTTTGTAATTAAAATCTCTGAAATTCTTTCACAGTGAGATGGGTCTAGTCCAGGACTGATCAAAAATCTCTTTGCAGCTCTAAGTTAGTTAGTCCGTGCTTGACTGAGCCCCAGAGCGGAGGATGCTGAGCCTGCTTTTTCTGTCATCTTGTTTTCTGCTAAAGACTGATACCAGTGCAAAGGGAACCCAAAATGAGATTTTTTTTAAAACTTTTTTTTTCTTCTTCGTTCCTTTCCCATTTCCCAGATCCTGGTGTTATTTATTGCACAGCATGGATGTGCACTAAACTGAGCGAGGAGCCTAGCTGAAACGTGAATGATGGTCTCATTTTGTCCCTAGGAAGTACCATTGACTTGCTATGGACGTTGGGTTTATAGCGAACGAGACAAAGTGTTGCAACAAGGTAGAGGGTAACAGTAGGGCAGTTGAATGCTGCTTTGAAAATTATTTTTATACACGACTTAATTTTGGAATTGAAGTCAGCGAAAACCTCTGTGGGGCTTCTCTGTTTGTTTTGCTTTGGGCTTAGCGTCCCCCAGCCTTTGCTTTTTGTGTTTGTGAAATGGAGGAGTTGTGTTCGGAAAACAATGAAGACTCGCATACCGTAATAACGAGTACCCCAGGACAAAGCTGGAACAAAACTATTTCCTATGCAGAATTTGATTCGTATTCAGGAAAGAAACAGAGACAAAATGTGTTGAATAGCTGCTCATCAGCGAAGGATGGTGTGCGTGGTGTGGGAAGCCCTAGGGGAGAGGAGTGAAGAACTGCCTGCCTTTTCTCCTGGAGCACTCGCGGTGCAGTAGCATGGATCAACGCAGGGCTCGTTTGGCCTCCAGCCATTCCCGGAGGCCCTGAGAACGTCTCAGAGGTGCTTTGGGGTTTGTGTGGCACAGTTTGCCTGTGTGCGCATGTGCTATAGAACGTGTGCGGGTGAAATCCAGTGCTTCCGAGAGGTGTTGTAACTATGTACGTAGGGTCCGTTGTATGGTAAAGGGGGTGATGTGTAGAGACAAGGTGTAAAACTTGGTCAACTCGCTCAAGGCATGCACACAAGGTGGCCGGCTCGCTCAGGCTGCTTCTTCTGGCTAATCCCATTTTCTAAATCGTAGCGCTCTGGATTAGGGAGTGGTGTGGTGGATTTTCCGTTTTTGGCTTCATGGGTTTTTTTAATGATTTTGAGAATATATGTTAATGAGTTTATTTTTTGCTTGCTGGCAGTAGAGTGAACTTTTTCTAATTTTGTTGCTGTATAAGGGATTGAAAACAGAGTTTGAGGAGTCATAACCATTTGGTTTTAAGCATATGGACTGTGGGAGGGTATCTAGCAACAAGCTTAGAAATACAGGTGGGTTTTCTTCTTTTCTAACACAGTCACACATTATTAGCATGAATCATTTCAAGACATTAGATGCTAATGATTGGATATGTTGGTTACTTGTAAGATCGCCGAATCGGAATAATTCAGGTTCAGGATGGGGTTGCCGAGGGCTTTATCCACTTGTCCCTTGAAACCTCCAAGAATGGAGCCTGCCCAGGCTCTGGGCAGCCTGTCCCTCTGCTTTCTGCCTCAAGGGAAAACCTTTCTCCTTCTACTCAACCTGAGCCTTTCACATTTCAGTCGACACCCCTTCTGTTTACCTTTTTATTACCTAGTTCGTAATGTTAAGGCCCAAATCCTGCAAGCATTTGTAGAGCGGCTTAACTCCTTGCATTTAAGTAGGCTAGGTGAAGCAGGAATTAAAGAGTATCACAGTGTCTCCTTCTGGGTCACATTAATTGGATGACATGGCATTAGTGCATGCCGCATCTTGGAAGAACGGGATCCAGATAAGCACTAATTGCTCGAAAATTAGCTTAATACACTTTTAAGCAATCTCTGTTAAATTTCCTGTTTCAACCTGAAAATCGCAAATGCCAAGGATCCAAAGCACTGTCAGCGTTAGCTGAGCCGTTTTTTCTACAAAGCATCTTACAGTCTAGAGATAAGATGAGAAAGAAGGTAAGTTAATTAATGTGGGTAGGAAACAAAAAGACGATGAAAATTATTATTCTCATCATTTAGTTACCTGATTTTGCTAGGCTGATGATATCTTAGGAATTTATGTCTACTTGTCGTATTTTCACTTTGTATTGCCGTATTTATTAATTTCAATAATTATCACCTATCTAACCTTTACAAGTGAACTACTTCCACGTGGGCTCTGTGCTAGCTAGTTAACTTGTATCACCATGATTTTAACCTGTTTCATTTGCCGCTGTTGTATCGAGAGTTAAATTTCATACATTCTATTAATATATTTTCTGTTGAATAGTTGGAGTGCACCTTAGAAGAACTTCAGTATCAAAAGACGAAATTAAGTACTGAAAACCAGCGTATATTAATTCAAAATTTCAAAGGAGTAAAAAGTAGCCAAATTTATAGTTGACAGAGCTTTGAGTAATTTTTCCCTCCAAGAACTACAACAGTGTAGTCTTAAGTTTGTTTGTTCCCCCATGCAGAAGTTGGCTAGTGGTTTGATCTAGTGAAAAGTTTACTTCTAGAAGCTAAAGTAGCCTTGTAAAATCTGTTGAGTACTTCTGATCTTTCTGACTAAAGGGAAGTCTAGCATGAATTCTTCAAGATGCTCCTTCACGGAAATAATTCACGATAAAGGTCTTAGAATAATGCACAAAATATTAAACAGAAGACTCATTTTCTCATATAGATTTCTGTTCAAGGATTAAAATCCACGTGGGATGGTAACTTAAACAGGAGTGGAAAGGGCAGTTCCACTAAAAGATAATCACAGAACGAAACGGGCTGTGAAGTTTTCAGTCCATGTGAGTTTTGGGTGGTTTAGAGCTGGTACAGTTTCTGCATACCAATGCAATTTCTTCTTAATAGCAAGATTTTTGCCAGACTTCAGTATTGAAGCTGACTTTGTTCTGACAGTATACCCTAATAAAACTTAATTCTATTCTTTAAATTTTCAGTGGTGAATCTACATTAGTTAGTAAAAGGTAGACGTAAAAGTTTGTCTTCCGTTTGTAAATTTGTCTTTTAGTTTGTAGATGATGATTTTGAAACTGCTTTGTGACCTCGGTTTATGAGATACTGATGCTAACAGAATAGATTAACATTTGACACAGGTTAATATTTGATAGAATGGTTGTTTATTTGTACTTAATCACATTTTTTTTACTACTGTCTTAAATACTGCCTGGAAAATGCTTAAAGACACGATGCTGAATACTTTTTACTGACTGTTTCAGACTATTGTTATGTAGTTGGGATTTTATATTTGGGCTTTAAAACCTACAGTGACGGTGTTGCCCAGTAAAAGTTTTTCTGCTGTATTTGAGCCTAGAGCTCCGGCACAACTGATCTGGTCCTCACCAGAATCCTAGTGACCGTAGGCTGGTGAAGTCCTCGGGGCAATGACTCGAGCCTTTCCCAGGCTAAATGGGTGTTTAATTGGGAGTGGAAGCAGTGAATTGATGTGTGCTGCAGTAGGGGATGCACTTAATGTGGTTCGTCCTCCTGCGATGGAAGAAGGTGCCTGTGTCTCCCATGTCCCAAATGTCTGTCAAGTTCCTAAATGTATTTCTCATAGCAGGAATAAGTAGAATTTTGAGGGAAATGGGGAATCAAATTTAGATGTATCTCTCTTCCTATTGGTTTCTAGAGCAGTTTAAGTTTTTGATACCTTGTCTTTTTAATAGTGTTTAATGTTTGATCAGTTTCCTATTTATCAAAAGAAATGAGAAAGTAACCTGGTTTTCCTTTTGTCTTTAATACTAAAAAGTATGTATTCTTTTCAATATGAAGACAAAATAATATAAAAATAGATTAGGAATCTTAGCCAAAAATATAAATTTCCTCTGCAAAATAATTGTATTCTCAAAAACCTATTCTCAAATGTTTACTAACAGTATCGGCATTTTTGATATGAAAAGCAGCTAAAAACCCCTTAAAGTACAACAGTGGTTTTTTTATCGCCTTCTACGCTGTCTCTAGCTTTTGTGCCACATCGTATTAATATTCTGAAAAGTCATCTTGAGGGGGAAGAATTTAATTACATTGATTGTTTCTGCATTCTAGCGTCTCATCTGTGTGGTACTTGACATTACAGGATGCAGTTGGGTAGTCAGCAGGGCAACTTACTCGTTGCTCTAAGATGCTGTTTCACTGCAGTTTAAAAATGAAGGTTTGAAAGAGCTCTGAATATTGTTTTTTAATGTTACTGTGTTGAAAATGGAATTGTATTTAAAAAAAAAAATCAATGCTAATTATGGAAGAGTTAAGGTTTTATCTTGAAATTATTGATTTGTCCCATAAGGGCATTGGTTGTATTTTTCTTGGGTCTCCCCTGTCAAGCACTGGAACAGGCTGCCCAGAGAGGTGGTGTGGAGTCCCCATCCCTGGAGGTGTTCAAAAAACGTGTAGACGAGGTGCTTAGGGACATGGTTTAGTAGGCATGGTGGTGTTGGGTTGGCAGTTGGACTAGATGATCTTAGAGTTCTTTTCCAACCTCAATGATTCGATTATACTACTGGGGTGAAAGAACTCAAGACTGAGGAGGGTCCAAACCAGGAGCATGTTGTAAAAGCAGTGTGTGGAACATGTGGTAGGTCAGCCAGGATGGTCCTCCTGGTCTGACACTGACTGACAGCTTGCAGGGTCCAGTGCCCTCCAAGACAGCCAGGTTTTCAGTGCATCTTGAATGGTTTAATCCAAATTTTGAGTTCTGTTCCTAAAAGGTGTTTTGTCTTAAAGAGAAATCACGTAACTCTATGCAGCACTTGTCATGCCAACTCTCTGTAAAGGTGCAGCGTGTGTCATTGCATCTGGATTTAAGAGTAGCTTTAGCATCCTTACTAATGAAGTGTCACACTTCTTTCAGCGGTTTCAGTACTGTATTTGACTTGTGGAGGAGCAGAAGCTCCTACAAGGCAGTCTGTCTTAGTGGTAGTTTTATCAGAATTTCTCTTTTATCCCTTCTGGCTACTTATCTTGCCTTAGTAATTCAGTCTTCTCATAGTTCCCGTTTTGCACTGTCTTCTGGTTTTAGACTTCTTGCCTGCAGCTTATATTCTCCTAATCTGTCAAAAAGCTGAGCTGATTTTTCCTAAAACTTCGCTGGAAACATTGCATTAGGCAAATGCCCAGCATCGATAGCTTCAGTCCGAATGGCTCTTCTGGTGGGAAATGCTGAAGAGCTAGACCTGAGGGAAACAATGGAAATCTGCGTTTCTGAACTCATTTCCTTTGCAGTAGTAAGAGTGTAAGAGGTAGAAACTGGAAGGTTCCCTAACTTTAAATCTGCTGACTAGAAATGAAGATTTAAAAAAAAAAAAAAAATCCAATTGGATTTTTTTAGCTAATGAAACAAAAATAGTTTCCCTGATAGAAATGCGCTATGTTGTACCTTACCAGGTTACCCTGAGCAAGAAATGGCACAGGGGTGAGCTCAGCAAAAGGGAGGCACGGCAGGCTTTAGTTATTTATATGCTCCTGAACATTGCTCTACAGGATGGATAAATTAATTGGTTCCTTGCCCTGCATGGAACAGCATCGTTCCCTTTTCTAGTTAGCTAGTAAGTAGAAAAGATGGAGTTGAAGTTTTCCATCCTTTTTTCCTTCACTTCTAGGCAGCTAGGAGATAATTATAAATAGCTCCAGGTCTTCTGCCTAAATCCGAGACCAAGTAGAAAATTAAGGGGTGAAGGGGGAAATCCTATGCTTTTCAGACCCTGCCAACATTTGTACCTTCATTTTTGTTTGAATCTTTACTGTAATTAATAGTGATCTTTATACATCTTCATCTGTACTATATTGCCTGATTTTCTGAAATACTCTAATAGTGAGATGCATTTGTTTTCATCTTACCTGCAGCTCATGAAAATATTCGGTTGGTTTTTTAAGACTCTAATGGAGGAGGACAATTAAGTTGTCAGTATGAAACGCATCATCAGACTGACGATGGCTTCACATCATGCCCACTGCCTACCTGTTATTACTTCAGTATAATATAGTACATGCCAAAATGGGGGTCTTGGCTGATAAACTTTAGGAGGGGAACCTCTGCTTTAGAGAAATAAGAAGCAGTATCCTTTCAGCTTTTGCACCTGATCTGTTTCTAGTGAGTAAACTCCAAGTATTTCCTTCCAAAGGAGAGACTGTAGCAAGTATAGACGATCTTTAACAAAACCTTTAAGCAGTTTGTAATTTTTTTATCTGTTGGACAGCAGTGAACAAACGTGTATTCACCGGACAGAACTGTACACCTTCACAGCAGGTCGGCTAAAGGAGCTTTTTGTATACATACAGCAAGTCTTCACTCGTGCCTTGCACGAAGACTGTAAATGCCTGATTTAAACAAGTTGGTGGTGCTGTTTGTGTGGGGCAGGACGTATTTGCCATGCATGTTTTAAAACTTCTTCACTAATGTAAAAGTACATAAAAGCCTGGGTAGCGGTGTCATTTTCCTGATAAAACTGTCTAGATTGAATCTGGTTCTCTTTGCTGTCAAGTCTCTCTGTCAAAATCACTTTCTGGTTCCAGTTGTTACTGCTACAGAAATTTGAAGTATGTTGACTCGTTGGACAGAAAATGCTAAATATCTCTAGCTATGTGAAAATGAAGCTCGCACCTTGTAACACTAAACATCCAAAAGCTACAGCGCTAGCACTGACCATAATCATCTATTTTTGAACTGAAAATTTTAGGCATGGAAACAGGTATCTGTTGAATTTAAGTAATTTAGTGATGTTAAATTTATTTTCTGTTTTTAAGCTGTTTTCGTGGTATTGAAAAATCAGGGCTAACAATTGGATCTTGCATTAGTGAATAAATCATTACTTTCACCCAGGAAAAAGTGGGAATATTAGCATTTTTAACCTACCTATAGATAATACATGCACTGTTCCTGCATGTGTCGCAATTAGCCGTGTCTTGACCAGTCCGATATGAAAGCCTACAAAGACAAGAACACGAGGTCATTAAAAAGTAATTTGTTTTAACATGTTTTTGCCTTCTGTGATACTTTTCATAGAAATCAGAACTTCAGGACTTTTTTTTTTAAACTTTAGTATTGAATATATAAATCTAGCCGTTGGGAAAACAGGATCAAAAATAGCATATTGAGCTTCACTGAACAATGGGAAGATTATGTTATTTTGGAAAATGAGTCTTTAATGACTGCAAGGAGAAAATAAAAAGATTTATTTCTGTTATACTTATGTAAATTAAAAGGGAAAACAACAAGGAAACCAAGTTACATGAACCTCCTTTTGCGTAAAGCTTCTCTGTACCAAAGTGATGAGCCATCACTGTAAACTGACACGCTTACATTTCCACAGACGTGACAGTGCTGGTTTGCTGGGTTTTTTTCTGCTTTCTCAAATCCATGCGCCTTTTCCAAGTTACTGGTGGATGTATAGAATGTAATACTGGAAAATGGCATCTGTTTAGAAATTTTGTCCCTCGGTGAGGTCTGAAGGTCTGTTGTAGGGGCGTTTATGTCTTAAAAGGACGAAAATGCCATTTAAATAACATTTTCTGTACTCACCTAGCCTACACCTATCCTTCATCACACTTTGGTTTGAAGTCTGTTACAGCGGTGTCTCTTAATTTACCGATGTATTGTCTCTGACTTGGTCAATTTGAATTAAAAAGGGTTTTTTAAGGGTATGCAAGTCCTTTTTTGCACATAGAAATTTCATTAAAATAAATGTATTAAATTAAAAAGAAAGTTTAAAATGAAAATTCCTAAGTTAATATTTATGTAGTAGTACTTCCTTTTTTTGTAAAATCACAAACTTAGAATCTTTTATTTTCAGTTTGTGTAAATGCAGACTAGTTATCTGCAGTTTCTTCATAGTTGTTTTTAAAAGAAATGGGTAGATGCCTCATCTGTGGAAGTTTAAAGACGCGGAAAATAGATCAGTTCAGGATTACTGCAGGGAATGCTTCTGAAGTCAGGTTCTGCCCTGAAGCCTGGGACCTTCCTTACCCAAACAGTTCAACTAATTGACCTCAAATTAGGGTTCAACTAATTGACCTCAAATAATTCGGTGTTGGCTTTGCTTAACAGGGGCATCTCGGCACCTTCCCTGCCCTCAGCTGCCCTTGCTGCGGGGACACAGCAGCTTTTTCTCTGCTTCCCTGGCAACGTAACGATAGTGAAAAATCCAACACTTGCAAAAACGTTGACTTAATTTTTATGTGACAAAATATCAAACCTGTATAATATAAAGTATTAAGGGGAAATGATACACGAAGTCTTTAATGTGCTTGTCCCTAAGATGGAAAAATCAGCATTTCTTAAATGCTGCAGGCTATTTATCTTAGTGCACATACTGTTTTCTTTGAAAATTATCATCTGGTCCTGTGTCACTTTACTGCTTCAAAAGTTTGAATATTGGTTTCAAAGTTTATTACGTTACTTATAAATATATATTTTATATAAACTTACACCTTTGAGAAAGAAATTTCCTGGTGTGAACTTGAAGGCAGAGTGTGAACCTGAAGTTTGTTAGACCCAGCTTGTCTTCACAGGTGACATTTCTGCTTCCACTCCCATTACTTTGATCAGCAATCATTTGGGGTGGTGGCATGGCAAAGCGCCCCGGGCCTGGGAATACAGCTCCCTGGCACAGTGCTAGCACAGACAGCAGTTCGTAATAGGGTCAATCTACTTCTTTTATGATAAAAGACTTTTTCTTCTTCTGAAAGCAAAATGCAAGGTAGAGTTCTGGCTGTTCTAGTTGTTGTTTGTTATTTGAAGAGGGCTTGGAAGACTATGGATTTGAAACTTGGCGTCAAGTAGTAAGTCAGTGGCCTCGGAAATACTTTTTATTCAGAGGAACATACTCAAATTACCTAGATTGCTAAATTTTAACACAACAGCAAAGCCAGATGTTGAAAAGAACTTCTACAAGCAGAACGTCTACACTATGTACTATTCCTTATGGGAAAAACCAGCACTGGTTTATATTTGATGATACTTATTTTTATGCTTTCTAAGAGGGGTGAAGTAGTATCTGTTTTTCAATTCCCCTTTTAAAATCTTTCGGAAGTTGACATTCAAATTGTCGCCACACTGTTAAACTTGGAGTTGTAAAATGTTTTTTTCCAAGCTATCGATCAAATACTAAAAACTCTTACTGAAGATACAACGTTTAAAGTTTACAGATGAGCTGATGAAAGCCTTTATTTACTGAGGACATAAAGGGTAGTTAATAATGGCCTTCAGAGGAATACAGCACAGTTGTCTGAGTGCCTCTTTATCGGTAAAGACATAAACACACCGCGCTGGGTGCCAGGTTGGGGTTTTTTTCTCATTAGTTTCCAGTTGGGACCTTTTCATTCATCTTTGTACGCCTGCGAACTACCATTCAAATGCAGAGTTAATTATCTGGCTCGTAGACTTCACAGCCTCCTCCTCTCTGCCAGTCTCTCCTGTTCTGCACAGTGCTGCAGGGTTTATGCTGTTCACGTGTGACCTGGCCTCTCTGCTCTGCTCTTTAAGGAATAATTTAATAATAAGGGTTTTTTTAAATGAGTTTTTTAAAGTCCAGTGTTTACGAAAGCAAATTGTAGTATTCACGTTATCTATCCTGCTAATACCTGTCCCCGTTATCCTGGATTGCTGTGAAATGAGCCCGGTGACAGAGTGACAGTGACATCTTATTTGTGAAGTTCCTTAGGAAAATGGTTGGTTTTATGTTAGGGACGTGCCTGGTGCTCTAAGGGATTTGCTCTAAAAGAGTGAGGTTTCTGGCGGCGGTTATAAAAGCAAGGTGGCCAGGTCATATGTTTAAATCTCGACAAGACTTTATTTTTATTTTTTCCCCCTGATTGGGGTGTTTGAGAACCATGGCTTTCACTGTGGGACTAGGAAAAGGTGAGAATTCTTTGGTTGAAAGAGAAGGGAGGATGAGGAGTATTCCTGTGTGTGCTGAAAACCGTGAGTGGAGGAGAGAAGGATAAATCGGAGCCCCCCAGACAAATCTGCAGTGGTGGCACATCCCAGTGCTAGCCCACTCAATCTGGCGCAGAACTTAGAAACACTTCAGCAAGAAGTCAGATGGGATTAAACACCCAAATAAACATATTGCAGTATTAAAAATCATACGGATATGCCTCTGAATCCCTGCCTTCCCTGGATGCTCACACCTGTAAAACAGAAGTATGCGTACGGTCGCTATCTTAGCTACTAGGCTGGTTTACCAACCAGTTTCCACCAGCACCACACCCATCTTAACAAAATGGTAATATTTTAGTTGTGATGAACTCACCGAATGCTGGTAGGCTGGGTGCTTACTTAGCAAAAGCCGTACTGTATTTGGTCTTAAAGTGGATGTGCCAGTTCAGTCATGAACTATAGTCCTGCTTCCATAACTGGCAGTGGTTTTGATATCTTATTAAAAATAAGGTATCATATACACTTTAGGTTAATAAATTGTCTTTCTCAAAATTGAGTTTGCAGTATTTTATTTAAATTAGTTCCTAAAGCACATGATGATCTTTAAATGCCCAATAATTCCAGACTACTTTAACAACATATTTTCTAGCTGATGGTATAAGGCAGACTCGTTAAGCTGATGAAAATGGTCCTTTGATATAAATATTTAAAAATGGTATTTGGATGATCAGTTTGAAATACTGATTGCTCAGCTTACATGTTCAGCACTGCTTGGTTTTAGCATCATTGTCATTCACAAACTGGACTGTTTATGGCGATACTTCTTTTTTTTTCCTAGTCAGATGTAATTTATGATGAACTTCTCTTAAAGCATCATTTTCCATATTGAATATGTTCAGCTTTTCAGAGATGATTTTCCTTTCAAACTACGGATTTAGTAGCGTTGCCTCCTCTGAACCATCCTATTCGTTAGACTTCTTTGTAAGCCCCGAGAACACTACGTGGCGTCACCGTGGTTGGCTCCCGTAAGGCAGTTTGATAGCTCTTTAGCCAGGACTGTGTTGTGTGAGTGTTAGTACAGTATAAAGTCAATTATTTCTATATAAATTAAACTCTTCATGAAAGAATTCTGTTGTTGATACCCCAGGGCTTTGGACTTTCACTTTCTTGTTTTCACATAATTATCTACATAAACACTTGCATGGAATTAATCTCCTTCATGCCAGCAAAGATTTTACTATTGGCATAGCGTTTCCATGTGAATCTTAGGCAGCGAGGCTGATTTGCAGTGCAGACTTACTGAAAAATAGAGCTTCCCATCAGTGTTAACGGCTAGAAACCGTTTGTGAGCACAGTCTGGATACCGGGTTCAGGAGAGCAGAGTTCTGGGTGATTATGCTTTCCTTGTAAGATGGAGTATTTTGGATAAGCTACTTTTTCCCTTCCGCTTAAAAATAATTTTAAGGGTATTGCAGTGTAGAAGAGCTCAGGCTAGAGACCAGTAACTTTTTTCTTCACTGGTAAACGAGCTGGTGTTTTTCTGTAAGAGCATATCCTGTAAAATGTGAAGTTTTTCACAAAACAAAGATTCCTACAGAAAATTTGTTTTCTTTTTACAGAAACGAAAGTTGGTTTTGGTCTGTTTTAGATCCAAAGTGGAGTATTTCACTGAGTACTGAGTGAGATGCCTGGGAGCCAGGGGCTCCCCCCAAGCTACGACTCCCGTGGGCAATGTACTTCACGTAAAAATAATCTCAGCATTAAGCCTTGCAGCTCATTTTACCAATCTTAACATCTTTATTTTGGGAATGCCTCATTGATTTAAGTATAAAGTATTACATTTTATAACTTGCTTCAGTCTCTCCCTTTTTTCATCCATTCTTCAAGAAGATTAAATTCCATCACCATGAGGTTGTGCTGACCCGTCTGGTGTGCAAGCTGGGGCACCTCTGCTGTGCTGCTGCTTTGCGGTGTGGATGTGCCCCTAATGCCTGATCACTCTCAGGAAGAAGAAAGTCCATCAGCCTTAGAGTGAAACTGAGATCTAGTTACGTTTTTGGTACTGAGGCGTGACCAAAAATTGTGAATGTTGAATGAGAGGTGGTTGGTTTTGCCCTTCTGGTTGTCGTTTCCATCTCCTGGCCTCATCCTGGCTCTCCTTGCATGGTGCAGTCCCTGGGTGTTCCTGGGGGCTCTTTGACACAGAGTTTTGCATATTTGTGCTGCAGTGCGGACTGCTCGCTTCAGGTCTCCTAAAGATGCAAGATTTGGAATCTGCTGGTATTAAGATGTGAGGTGCAGTCAGAGGGGAGCACTTGGCATCTCAGCCTTCTAACACAAGTTTGTTCTTGAGATCTACTTCTGACTTCCCTGAATAAGACCCCACCAAATCTAGCCCCTTCCCCTACCCAGTCAGCAACTCCCCATTTTTTCCCTCAGTGATCACAGTAAGAAAGATGTTCTAGTTTATATTTGGAAAAATATTTATCTTGTGGATGCTAAAGGAAATCTTTTGGTTTAATTAGGTTGCTTTCTGAGTAATTGGCTAGAACCTGTACTACGTTAAGATTTTTTTTTTTCCTGAAAACAATAAAGAAAATAGACTTGAGTAAGTGTGGGGGTTTGGGGGTGTTTTTCAGTGGTTTTTTTTTTGTTTTTTTTTTTTTTTTTTTTTTTTTTTCTCTTTTAATCCTATCAATAATAGCAAAGTAAACATGGCACTGTTCATTCCTGGTTTGATGGGATGCATGCTGACCTGCAAGAAGGGAACTGAATGCATATACTGAAATACTTAATCAGCTTCCCTGGTATTCACATTATTGCTGTGTTTCATACTGCTTTAGCATCTAACGTGTTTTGATAAACACTAACAAGAAGTTATGACTCCAGCAGCCTCCTTCTGTGATACCTTACATCTTGTATTTTCTGTTTCCATATGGATGTACACACATGGGCATGGTTAATCCTGTGTATTCTGTGGTGCTGTGGTGGGGTTCTGGAGAAGGGCTGGATGTAGGTGAGATGTATTGCTACGTCTGCGTCCAACTGGCTGTGTCACCTTGGGAAGGATATCTCATCTCCATACTCGGTTTTTCACGTATGCTTGCTATCTACATTGCGTATTATTTTCAGGAGGCTTTCATTTTTATTGCATTTCTTTTAGCATTCTTGGCACAACCTGAGCTTAACCTCAATTAACACTTCCAAGTATTAAAATATTATAATGAAGAGCAACCATTTTGCTGACATGGACTGGCAGTAACTAATAATAGGCTGCAATTTTCAGAGCAGCCTAAGGGAATTACACCCTCTAAATCCCTGTGAAATGCAGAATTTGTGCACCTGCCTGAGGCTTTTTTTTTGAAAATACCAACTGTAACATCAAAATCTTTGCACTGGAGTAGTTTTTTGCTCATATAAATTAGAGACCCCATTGAGCCGAGAGAGGGAAGCTTAGATCTGTGTATGCTGATCGTTCAGGAGGTAGCTGGTGAAGGGCCACTGATTCAAGTAGGCTGGACATCTATTAAAAACAAATAAAGAAAAAAATCTTACCAAAGGATTTGGAAGGATAGATGTGTTACATCTGGATGTCTTCCCTTATCTGCTGGGATGTAGGGAATACTTCATATTAATCGAGTTACTTAATGACATGATTTTACAGAAGTGGCTGTGCTTCAGAGCGTGTTTATGCTCTGATGGGTACACTCTTTAGATGATATTGATGTTCATCACACTTTTGATGTATTAGCACCAACAAGGCGGATAAACAGACTTTGAGAATTTTTTTTGTTGATGTTTTTGTTAAAATATAGTGAAACAAATTATCTTAAGAAGGCAGTGGGCCTTTGAAGTGGTTTTGAAGTGACAGTTCTGGCCGCGCTGAATAGCTGAGGAAGTGTAGGCCATGGTTCTCCTTGAGTCTTTGTATAAGTGAGTATTGTATTTCCATGCACGGCCTTGTCCTGCTGCGACTGTTTATAGCATAGCTAGTTAAACACACTAATGTTATCTGTCTTTACAGAATAATGGTTTAAAAATAAATAGTCTGGTAAAGAACTTCCCCAAACCTTTGTTTCCTATTGTAAAGTATTACAGAGCTAATACTGCTAATAACTGTGCTTCAAGAGAAAATTATCCACACTTACTATTAACATAATTTGCCTTCTGGCGGAATAAGGTGACTTCACGATGTCATGTGTGTTTTAGTTGTCCTTATGACTTGAATAAGTCATGTTTTAGCTATGTAAACTGCAGGAAAACCACTTGTATATGTGTTGCAGGTTAAAGTAAATCCTGCTTAGCCATATAGATTTAGTCTAACCTAGGAAAGATTTGCCATTCTAGCTCGATGGAAAGCCTTGTATAAATGCTTTTCTATTGGCAAAATCATGTTTCTGTTGGATTAATATCTGGCTCTGGTTCCCTTAAGAACTTACATTCTGCCATCAAACCAGCAGGTATAAAACACCTTGGGTCAGCCTTCGGCTCATATAAAGGTGTTCTGAAAAATCACTCGCCCAGTAGACCAGTAGAAAGATTCTTTTAGCCTTACTGCTGCTGTGTTTTCATTACAGTCATAATTAACCAATTAGCAGTTTTCATTTATAGATGATAGCGGTACAGCCCGATAAAAATCAAGAACGGTGGTGTGCTTTGAGCAATTGTCTTGAGGCTTTTTTGTTTGATGCCTACAGCTGGATGCAAACATTGAATTGTTTCATGCTTTTCAGAGGTATGGTGGGTTGGTTTTTTTTTTCCATCTAAAGATTTTTCTTTTTTCCCTGGTGTTTGTTGGCATTGCTTGTTTCGTTCCCCAGTGCAAGCCCTGGGAGCGTCCTTGGTTGTCTCCCAGTAAATGTGGGCCCCTGACTTGTGTTTGAGAGGATCATTTCCCCTGTACGTGACAGGCCAGCAGTGTGGAAGTCCTTGGACTATTCAGAGCAGCTAGAGAGGTGTTTCAGTGTGCCCTGGATCAGGTTTGGTTGTCTTGTGTTAGCTGAATTATATTTGCAATGGATTGGTTGTGTTACAGTTACAGAAGCCAGCTCTTTGTTACTGCGCAGTAGCTCTTTGCAAAGACCCAAGACGGGCTGTGGAGCTGTCTCGTACCTCTAGCAGATCCACCCTGCTGGGAGCTGTTGCCTGACTTGCTTCGCAAAGTCACACGGACTTGTAGTCAGGATTTGCCTTCATGGTGGCTCTTGCCCACGCTGGTCTGAAGTTACCAGCGCAGCTTTTCTGGGAACCATCAACATATACTTAGCAGCTGCAGCAAAGCTCAGTGCCTGTGCACTGGAGCACTCGTGCAGAAATCCGATGGTACAGAGCTCAAGCACAAACCAGTTTGTTTCTGGGTATGGTGGGAGCTGGTGAGTACTCGCTGAGAGCCACACAGGTCTAAACAACACCAGCTACGTGCCCCTGATCTGAATGTCACCGTTCCAGAGGCACTGGCTACTTGGACGCAACATGATCCTTTCCTTCCTAGCTTAGATCGCTGATGGTCAGCATCAGTGGGGCGGTTTTCTTTAAGTAGTTACTGCATGAGGTTTAACTAAACCTTAATGAATACAGTTTTCCTCGCTCTGAGGAAAACGACAGCCCGTGAGTTGCAGGGAGCATGGGAGGCAGCCCGCGGGCTGGGCAGGCGCGCGGGGGCACGGTTCGAGGACCAGGGATCGGTGAGTATGGCTGGGCAGCCTCTGGCTGTCATCGAAATAGCGGGGAAGACCCTAGTTGTCATGCTGGGTACAAGTATGTTTTAACACACACCAAAAAAAAAAAAAAGGGCAAAAGAAACACTGTACAAATTCACTAACTCATTTTTGAAAGGTTATTTTAACTGATGGCAGAGGATGAAAGCAGAAATCCTCTGATGCTCTAAAACAATATCAGAATCTTTTCTCCACTTTTTTCCCCCCTATCTGTCTCATTATCACAGGGCTGATATTCATTTGGTTTCTGAAAATACTTTGGGATGTACAGAAGCTCAACGGTGAGATTTTTCAGACTGTTTCCAAGACAGTAGTTTGTTGTCTTTTACTGAATCCTGACAGTTGGAAGCAGATGACTAATTTTCTTTTTGAGGTATTTGCACTGTGGGCGTATGGCATGACTCCCAAGACAGCAATTCAAGCGCTTTCACCCCGTAAATACATTTTATATTATACTCAGGTTAGTCAGGGAATGAAGGGTTTAAAAAAAAAATACATATTTTAATAGGGCTGTATAGTGATTTAAAAAAACCCACTGAGAATGGAGAGAATTAAAATATATTTCAAGTGAAATCACAAAATCTTACAGGAATTAGGTACATACGAGGTCTAGCATCTCTCCTGAATATTTCTGCCTCTGTTGTCTCATCGGAAAAATCAGGAGGATAATTAAAATGTCAGCTCTTTGTATATTAATAACAACTCAGGGAATTTGTTTGCTCTAGCTGAGTAGCAACTGTATTGCTGGCATATAGTTCTTAGGCCAAACGCTTCCACCGGGTTATCGGGGAGCGCACTCCAGTAGTTAGGCTAAGATGAGGTCTGTCTCTCTACCCCATGCACTCGGAATCTCTCCTGTGACTTGCTCCTGAAGTCGGAGCATCGTTACTCGCATTCCCTGAGACTTCTGAACCCACAGCTCACCATCAGGTCCGCTTCACCTATCCATTTACCGCAGCTTCGGAGCATGTTAACATTCCTCTTCTGAGTTTCCATTCCTCTTCCACCCCCAAATCCACCTAATTTTAAAATTAATTTCTTCTGCATATAGTTTTTGGGACTAGCTGGGGCGATGCGTTCAGTGGTGTAGTCATCAGGCAAAAATCCCTGCCTCGCTCCTCCCCGCTGCTCCTACCCTGAGCTGAATTGCTTCTCAGCTACAGAGTGATTATTCAGCTCCCTGCACTGTGGCTGGCCCTTCGTCAGCTGCAGCACACAGATTCAGAACTGCACAGTTTTTTAATGCAAATGAAATCCTCCCAACCGATCAGACCAAAGGGTATTTTATAGGTAGGAACTAACAGTGCGTTTACAGGTGAGTAACACCTTGGGTTTTTGCTCGACTTGGACTTTTAAATTAAGAAGGCTGCTAACAGGCATTGTTTCTATAAAGGAGGGAAGATAGGAGAAATAAAAAGTCTGTGGTATTTTTTTCATAATTTCAAAGTGATTGAGATTTCAGTGCAAGCTCAAATACTCTGTGTGCATTAAAAAAAAATCATAGAATCACAGAATGCTTTGGGCTGGAAGGGACCTTTAGAGGCCATCCAGTCCAACCCCCTGCAGTGAGCAGGGACATCTTTAACCAGATCAGGTTGCTCACAGCCCCGGCCAACCTGACCTGGAATGTTTCCAGGGATGGGGCCTCCACCACCTCTCTGGGCAACCTGTGCCAGTGCTTCACCACCCTCAGTGTAAAACATTTCTTCCTTCTATCCAGCCTAAATCTGCCCTCCTTTAGTTTAAAACCATCAGTCCTTGTCCTGTCACCACAGGCCTTGCTAAAAAGCCTGTCCCCACCTTTCCTAGAGGCCCCCTTGAAGCACTGCAAGGCCGCACTAAGGTCTCCCCGGGGCCTTCTCTTCTCCAGGCTGAACAGCCCCAACTCTCTCAGCCTGTCCTCGTAGCAGATGGGCTCCAGCCCTCGGATCATCTTTGTGGCCTCCTCTGGACCCGCTCCAACAGCTCCATGTCCTTCATACATATATTACATATATAAGCCTATACCAGCTTACAATAACAACTACATCAGCCATACTGTACATGAACCAAAGAGTTTGTTTAAAATTCTAAATATTATGCAGTAGCATAAAATTGAGAACATGGAGTACGATTGCTGGCCACTGGTCTTGCTGATTGTGTGGTACTTGCAAGAAGGATGGGGAATTGTATGGAGAAAAAACCAGCAGGAACAACCCTGCAAGTGCTGAACTCTTCTTCTGTTGCAGCTTGAATAACTCTTTGCAGGTCTCGGTACTTTCTGTTTTCTGATTTCCTTAAATAATGGCAGTTTGAGATTTCACTGCAGTACAGGAGAATCTGTAGAGCAGCAGTTTGGCATTTGCTTGAGCTTTGTACACAGATGCTCAGGAAGTCTCATCCCTGGGAATTTTTTTCTGAGCTTGTATGGATGACAATGAAGTAAACAAATCTCTTTGCATTTACCAACGAAATGACCCAAGTCATGCCAGGTTGAACTATTCCTGAGTGTAAATTGCCTTGTTAATGGCAAAATACCTCTGCTCATCTCTATAATCCAGTCTCTCATGCTGATGAATTATTAGACCACGCTCAGCTTCCATCGCATCTTCTCAGGATATTGGAACCACGAGAAAAAAATTGTAGTATACCCAATACAGTCCTGTCTATCCTCTTCTGGTTTGTTCATGCAGCAAGTGACGTAGTGAACATCCTCCGTCATCATCTTATTAGTAAAAGAGGGCTAAGCACAGCTGGACATGTTTGGAGAGATTTCCAACCTCCCTTTGAATGGCAGTTTTCCTTCTCGGTTGGCCTGTGACACAGCCGATCCCTACGCTGCTGCTTCATGAAATCCAAAACTAAACCATCACAATAAACTGTCACAAAAAGCTCAGAATTGTCCCAGTTTCACTTAAGTATTCTATTAAACTGCTGCTTTTCTAAGTGCTTGCTTGTAACATGGAAAAAACGGTTCAGTGACAGGGAAGAGTAACCTAGTGCTGACTGCAGACAGCGAATACGTGCCCATGCCCCTGTGTTGGACAGCTCGGGATATTTTAACTTGGTTATCTATTTACTCATCTATCTTCAAAATTCCTTTGTATTTGCAAAGCTCAAAATGAAGCCGTTAAGAGCTACGAAACTGCGTAGACCACCTTAGTTTTTTTCAAGGTCTGAGCTGAGAACGGTTCCTGGATCTGTAATTAAACCAAGAAGCCAGCAGGGACACAGTGGTGGCATGCAGGGAGGATGGACAGACACGTGCCCAGGAGCTCCCCGCTTAAAGGGTGTTTCCCTCCAGTTTCTGAAACAGTCCACAGATATTTGAATCCAGCTCAAACTCTTCATCGTCACCAGTGCTTGCTTACCCTCAGTTCCCTGAATGTGTTGCACAGGAGCTTTCTTAAGACTGAATTGCATATTTATATCTTAATTTTGGAACTGGCGTAGCAGAGGAGACTCAACAGTTTAAAAACAAACCACCCCTCTTCAGACAAGTTGTCTTCCTACAATTGTCCAGTCAAAATCCATTTTTCCCCAGTCAGGATAAGAGGTATGTATACCTTTGTGTAAGTACAAGGGCTCAGACGTAGGTGTCAATTAGAAATCTGGGGATTAATCTCTTGGTGAATGAACAGTAGTGAGAAATTTGACACTCTAAAGCTCATTTTGTCTCATTTTTACATGACTGGATAGGTACCTGGCTCATTGCTCCGTCTCTTTGGATTCTAATACTACTGACAGTCAAAATGCAGTTATTAAAGGATTACTCTAATTGTGTAAAGTGAAAACTGGTAATTCAGTACCTAAATAACATCCTCTTTAAAAGACTGATTTTAGCAGAAGAACCCTCCTTGCAGGTATGTAATTTGGACAGCTCGGTGACAGTTGGAAAAGCTTCCCTTATGATCTGTGGTAATTCATGTGGATATATTTAGCAAGAACGTAGTCTGCTTACACTTTTTTGAATTGTTCATTATAAGACTTCACCAGTATTTCCAGGTTTGAATTGTGGAAGTTTGCTTCTATTGTAACTTTGTGTCACTGCAGCCAATCTGATGGAAAAGACTTGAACCTTAATTTCCCTTCAAAGCCTGAAGTGCTGCTGAACCCCGCTGAAATGGGGAGGTGTGGTGGTGAATGATATTTCATCTTGTTTTTCAAGTCTGTTGAATAGCAACTAGATACAAATGAAATTATTTTTCTGAATACATCAAATATTTTCTCTTTGAATTGTGCCTCTATAGTATATGCAGATAAATAGCTGGAATATATTAGCAAAATAAGTTATATTTTCTGAGACTCTGAATGTTCCTAGTGTAACTTTTTGAGAAAACAGGGTAAGCATTAAGATCAAGTAACTTTGTTAAAAAGATGCTGCTGCTTTTTTTGTTGTTTTATGTTTATTCCTCGTACTGGATGTTGCTAACAGTTCAGTTTTCATTTTCGTTGATCAGCGTTTGCTTGTTCAAAACCTCCTACTGCTATATTCCTAACAGAGGATGTTTAATAGCTGTAAGCTAGCTATGGCAGTGCTCTTTATCTTAAACATCATAGTATCTAGGTACTCTGGATACCTGTGACATATGTTCCAGGAATGTCTGTGAACTGTGAAAGTTTGCCCTTTTTATCCACTCTGACAATTTGATCTGAAGCTATGATGATGAGCAACAGAACAAATTTGTCCAACTCTAATGAAAAATCCTATCCAAAATATAAATCTCATCAAGTTTTGAAGGTCTATGAAATACTGTGCTATGAAATACTCATGTTACCTGCCCTTGTAGATCTAGCTCCAGGTTGGTTTTTAGTGATCTAATTCAGAAAAAGTGCAATATGAGGTTAAACCTTGGGTGACGCTGGATCTTTTACCTTGAACAATACTGGATCTTTTAATGATCGATCTTACGTGGTCAGCTTTCATTTGGGGTTACGGAGAACTTTAAATAAGAGGGCTCAAGGGTGCTCATGTGGACTGACAGTAAGTATTGCAGTAGTCTCCATTAGGAAATACAGAGTTTTGGCATGTAATGAAATTGTTCCAGTGACGAGGCATGTCAAGCTGTGAGAGGCGTCAGCGTGTAGCGTCCTGCTCTGCCACCTCCGCTTGGTTTGCACTCGGGGGGAATACAGAAGGGGGAAGGCTGGACTATGGTTTTATAGCTTGGAAAACCAGGTTACTTATGGTGAGGGCAGGTAAATGGACGTTTATGGCATCTTAATACTTACCCTGCTCTCAGGGAAGGGTAAGTGAGCATCTGAGTGATGGCTGAGGGATGAACTGTACTTGGGAAATGAGCGCAGGGCAGGGGGGATAGGACTTGTCATGGGTCCATATGCAAAGAATTCATCTTAAAACTGCTTTAGTGACCTAACGGAAAAGCATAAATTATCACGTAATGCACTTTGCTTCAATATGGCTCCAACGTTATAGTGTGGCACATACACCTTTTGGGCAATGACAAAGCCTGTCAGTTCAGCTATTATTAATTAGAATTAACTGTACACTTACAAAAAGAGAGGGAGTAGTTATAGGAATGGCTGTGAGAAAAGGAAGAGAAGGGTGTTCTGTTGCTGTTGGAACTAGAAAATAAGAACTGCTACTACAGTGGTCGAATGCTTTGCTCTAAGACTGATCTTTGCGGAAACAGCAGAGAAAATGGTATGTATGGATTAGAATTAAAAAAAACCCCACCCAACCATCCACTGGCCCAAGGACCTCAAGATCGACAAAGCACTGATTTGTGCAAAAATTATTTCTTTTCCTTGACTAAGGAAGATGCATCCGAAGAGATTTCCTGTCTGTGTTTTAGAAAGGTGAATTGTTACAATCTCCAAGGAGTTTTGGTATATCTGTGTTTGGGAACGATCTGTAAATGATGCGTACTCTGAAATACTACTGTGATGAGGGTAAAGAGATGAGAATTTAGGAGGTGGTCTCAGGTACAGTGATAGTCAGAATGAACATGACTGCTCCAAAGGACAGGCAAAATGGATGTATGTGAAGATAACAGTTGAGAATAAAGCTGGTCATCGTAGTCCATTTCCAAAGGACTGCTGTTACAGTCTCTTAAAACCTGGTGGCACTCAGTATGTGATACAATTTGTGCATCACAGATGGAATTTGTTGTATTCTTTCTGGTTTTCATATATTTGTCTGTAGTGCAGCTGTTTTCCGCTGTTAAGCTTATCTATCTGTTGCTTCCCTCCATTTCCAGGTTTTCTCTTCGAAATTTTCTCTTAGATTTTCTTAAACTTTTCCTTTGCTGTGTTTGTAATTGAAAAAGCAAAACAAAACCAAAGAGGGGGGAAATCCCAAATGAAACCATGTCATGTTATTTCTGCAGCCAGCACGTTACTTCCAAAGGCTGTGCCTTCAAAGGCTGTATTCTTGTAAACTCTTTAAGCTTTCTGTTCTCCTTAGGTGAAGTAAGGAACTCCCCAGTTTTTAAGAGTATTGGCTCATGTGTGTAGATGGATTGCGTTAGACAGCGGAGGTTGTTACTGCCTTTATTTGCTCTGTCTCTCTCGTCTGAGCTGAATAGCTGGACTGGACTTGAAGTATGTTTTGAAAAGGAGAAAAGCAAACTATCTGGGCAATAATTGCTTTGGCTATCTGACTTTCATTCGCCATCGTTCCTGAGTCGAGATGATAAGTTCATCCTCAGCTCTTGTGACACTGAGGATGATTGCTTGTAGTATTTTTAAGACAGAAGTACTTGGGTGAGGGTGCTGTCTCTGCACCGGCCGCAGCTGTCCTCTCCTCTTTGGTACAAACGTCCATCCAGACACACACAGTATTGGTTTATTTTCTGCTTAGAAATTATTAGAGAGACACAGATATCCCTTATTCATTGGAAAACATGAAATGACATTTAAATTCTGTCCATGAGAACATGTTCTTTCAAAGCCTCTTCGAAGGAGCCTGGGACTGCTTGTTTCATCAATGTTGTCGAGAGCTTTTTAAATTCCTGAACCACTGCTGACTAATAAATGAATATAAATTACCTCTGAAACAGGTTCATTTAACTCTTGTCTAATGTGTAGCATTTGGCCTGTCAGAGTCAAAATACTGTGACTTATTTTTGTATAGCAAATTGAGTACTTTGTTTATTAAAACTGCTGATTTGTTGTAGAACGAGCAGGGCCTAGATCACTGTTACTTTTCACAGTAAGGATTTAAAGGGAAGGTCATCGGTGTTCTCCAGCAGCAAAATATTTTTGATTATCTGTTCATCTTCTGTTCTGTATTTCACAGGTATTAGCCAGGTTTTGGAAGTAGTGACTTGCATTTTGCTTTCAATCCTGTCGGCCTTAGTGAGGCTCCATGGAGAGCAGAGTTTGGCTTGCTTAATGGAATGCACTGTACCTGAACACAGACAAATAGGTCTATTTGTTGTTGATATAGTTGATATAGATTGCTAATAGTTTACTAGAAGATAAAGCAAACATCATTCGGAGCATAACACTTGTTTTGTGTTGTAAAGCTGCACCTTGCGTCATGTAATATTCAATGTTTTTTCAACTTCGAGCTGGGAGTCTTAATTGAAGCTGTAGCTCTGTTACTTTTGTTCATGCTTAACACAGACATTGTTGAATGCCTTTTGCTGTGATTTATTTTTTTTTATTTTGGCAGAAGCTTCCACATAGTAAGGTAGAATTACCATTTTGCCAAAGATTTAGCAAATAATGATGCACATAAGAATACACAGTTTTAAGAATTACCCTTGATATTGGGGGGTCACAGGCTAGTGATAATGATTTCTGCCCCCGTCCTCAAATCTACTATGTGTTATTTAGATAGATTTAATGCATTAAAATTATGCAGTGCCTGATGGTGAGAGCTATGATTCCTGATGGCCCGAATTTTGCATTCCGTGACCAATAAATGGGGCCTGATCCCAGGTCAGAGGAAGAGAGAGGTCATGCTGCACCATCCAAGTCTCGGATTTGGCAGAGGGATGTGAGCCCTCGGCTCCATCGGGTGTTAGAGCTGCTCTGTGTTTCCCTTCCTCCTCCGGTGGTTTTTCCCTTTCTTTTCAGCAGAGTTGAGTGCTGTATGTTGTTGCTAATTGCAGATAATGTAGTACTGACATTTTGAAAAGTATACATAGATGATATTCACCCAAAGGATGATACTACTGTCTTCAGAGATGCTGATACAGTTTTGCTGGCATAGACTCATTTAGTGATGAATTGCAGTAATAGCAGTTCAAGACCTACAGCATATTAGTGAAAATGAATCCACTGAGCACTAGTCCCATGGCACTACAACAGCACTTAAAGAACACTGATTTTCTTGAAGGGAGAAAAATCTGATTAAGAGATTTAGCTATGGGTTTGGTGTTTTGGTGGTTGGTCTTTTTTTTTTTTTTTTTTTTTAACCAGCAGTGTGTTATTTGTATTTGTTTCTTGATGTATGTTACTGTAAGGAATTTAATATACATAAGAAAACCAGGAGAGTGCCATCAACACAGAACATTGTTTTCTGTTTTAGCAGATGGAAGACTCGTATATGCTACGATAAGCAGAGACGTAGCAGTAGTACTGCTTTTAATTTCTTGTTATAAACTGACCTAACACCTGGTTATAAAAGGCAAAAAGATCAACATGCTAAAATTGAGAAGATGCATAACAGTCAGTGTACACAGCGGTGGGTCTCTGTGGCAAAAATGTTGTAGAAGTGAATGCAATAATCAGAAAGAATTATTCTAAAAAAAGGATGGGGCAACCTATTATTGAAATAGTCTAATTTGAGGGAAATAGGGATAAAGACAGGCTTCATGTTAATAATGCGTTGGTGCTTTGCACGAGAACAGAGCGTTCTTTCAGCTCTGGAGTGTGATCAGTGGAAAACAGCATAATGCTGGACTCCTTTGTGCAGTCTTCTTTAAAAATCACCCAGGTGCTAGAAAATTAGAGGGATCTGGAATACGAGAATTCCTAAAGCAGGCAAAAATATGCAAGTATGCATCTCCCTTCTTTCCTTCTTCCCCATCTCTACAGCCTTCATGTCTGGTTGGGAGGGGGCATGTTTGGGACATGCCTAGAGCATACAGAAGAGTAGCTGAAAGCAGCTCCAAGTAGAAACCCTTTTCTGCCCTCGGTAAGTTTTAAGGTAGCACCTTTTGTATGTCATTGTGTTTAAAACACCCCCCAATCTGAAATTTCACTTTGATTTTTAGATACTTTGCTCCCAATTTTTATATTTAACCTTAACCTTGACCACTGGTGTAACTGCCACTGGTTAGAGTTAACATCAAAGAATCATTAAACCATTTTAATTGTCTCTTCTATGTACCACAACATGTTTGAAATGATTTCCAAATGTGTGATGTATCTTTAGGTCGTGATTTCACCATTGCTGGGGAACCTCCTATGGGGAGAAAGTAAAGGAGTGCTAACAAATAGGCTCTTTTTGGTCAAACACAATGTAGTCCTGCACACTCTAATACACAAGTCTGTGTGTATAACAGGCAGCAGAGGTATTCTGAAGAACTGGGGTTTATGGATAGTTCCACTATTTTAGGGCTAATATAGGCTACAGCTTTGTCAGGTTGGCAACTACAGAAGGATTATTTGAAGATAATAGCAATTATGGATAGTTTGGGCAAGACCTCTTTTGTGCTGAGGGCAGGGATACACTCCTAATGTAGGCTAAATTAAAGGGGTCTGCTTATGTGAGGGCAATAAAAAAAAAAAAGTATTTGCTGTACCTGTTGCTCTACTATCTTTGGGACAAGATAAAAAATAAATATGTAAGCGTATGGAGGAAGCACTGGTATTTATAGCAGATGACTTTGTGGGTAGATGTGTGTGTGTTGATACACACAGGGTTCTCGATCAGATGATGAGTCATGATGAAGAAATTTTTCTATTTTATGATTTGACAAGCAGCATGCCACTTCTTTCCAATTCTCTTGCAGTTTTTGTAAGTTAAGAAAGTCAGAGGAATACTTTTTCTGAATAATAATTAAAAAAAAAAAAAAATCAGTATGCCTGTGTTGCTTTCAGCTAGATCAAGAAGCTTCCCAGGCCGAAGATCCAGGATTTGACAAGGTATTTTAAAAATACTATAACCAGCTGTAAAACAAACTAAAAACGCTAAGGCTGTGTTGACAGCATTGTCCAACAGCTAAGATGATTTTTTTTTAATGAAAACCATTTTGAATTTTTAGGATTAACAAGATGATTTCTACATTCCTAGAGAAAGAGTTGAATTACAAAACTTAAAGATGTACCTTTTTGACTCAAATGAATATACGTGCTGCTTCAAGTAGCACGAGCTACCGGTTCCTAATTTTAAAATCCAGATTTCTTCTGACAAATTATGATTTAATTACAGAAGGATTTAAAACCACACAAACAGTGCATTCATTGAATAAAGATTAGCGAACTAAGGCGAGTATGTCTGCAAAATGCTCGTTAGGGTAACGGAAGAGACTGCTTGAACTGTCTAGGTAAAGACTAAAGGTTGTACTGTGTTATAGTAACTGTTATTTGTAACGTCTTACAGGTTGATTTAAGTAACGTAAGTTAGGGACAAACAAAATTTTGTTTCTTTATGCTTGAGTTTGTCGTGTGTAGAGTAGTGTGAATGCTGTGAAGAAGACTTTGATATTCAAAGTTTTCATTTAATTTCCTTCTGAAAGAAATATCATTAAAAATTCAGAAGGTGGAAGTAAACCAGACAAGATTCACACGCCATTAATGGAATTATATTAAGAGTTGTAATAATATCCCTTAATCTTAAAAAGGTAAGTCTCTTACAGAATTGAGGTTTTTCCGCTGCTTTTCATGCCGTGTGAGGTATTACGGTTAATACAAGCTGCTGATGTGAAAGCATCCTCGCTAATCCTGTTTGGAGAGCGGCTCATTCTGTGCTCGTTAGAGAAGGTACAAGAAGTGATATTATAGGTCCTGTGTTAAATAACTACTTAATTGCATCCTAGGACAAGCAGATACCAAATCTGCGAATACTGCTGGCAGGTTTCCCTAGGACTCGCCTGTAAAGCAGCAAAACTTAGTCTGCAGGAGAAGCACAACGAGTAACGTCTTGGTGTGCTGCGGAGGAACGCACGGCGGCGGGTGCAAATTTACATTAACAAATTCAAGGGCAGGACTTGTTAGAAAAGGCATTTAAAACAGCTTATACTCATTTAAAAAGCTTCTACTCACCCTTCTCTGTGAGCTTCTCCTTTCTCTAGCTCCTGTATAACACCCAACAACACTTTTATGGTTTCCTGACTAGAGCTGATCAAATTTTCCATCATCTGAAGCTGCGCTTTCAAGTCCACAACTTCCGTGTGAGGCACGATTTGTTGGCATTCCTCGCTGACCGCGACGGCCGTCTGGCAAGGCTGGTTCTCCTCCATAGGCGAAACGTTTATCTGAAGGGTCTGTTCGTTACATTCGGTGGCTTGGCACTGAGCCCGCGACGAGCAGGCTCGAGCATCTCCCGCCTGGGGCTGAACACCGTTCAGGTGCACGGTCCTCTTTTTGTCCTCCTCGGCTGTCGGGCACGGTGACCAGTCGGTCTCGGCCGTGAGATTTGGCAGGTCGGGCTGCGAGGCGTTTGAACCGGCCGCCGGCAAATAAACGGTGGCCACCTCAGTCTTGAAGACCCTCCCGTGGAGGGGCTGGGCGGCCTCCTCGCTCTCCGTCCGCCCCACTGCCTGTTTCCCTCGGCCAGGCGGCCGGGCAGCAGCGGGCTCCTCTGAAGCGGGGTCAGCCGAGTTTGGGAGAGGAGGTGGCGGCTCTTTGGGAGAGCTGTGCAAATCGCTGCTTTTCCAGGCCTCGGCCCCGTTGTTGCGAGACCCCACGTTGGTGCGCTCGTTGATGTGGGAGATAAACTCCGCCGTCTGCAGGCTGCCGGCCTTCTTGCTCCACTGAACGGCCTCCCCTGAGCTCCTGCCGTCTTTGTCCTTAACGTCTATTAGAAACCCGTTGTTTTGACCCTTAAAGGTGTCGACAGTCGAGGCGCTTTTAAGAATATTCCCTTTTTTCCGGTCCAGAGGAAAAGTCTGGTAACACTTTTTAAGATCGGGTGAAGTCTGAACTCCTGTGCTCTTGGTGACGTTGGGTATTGACCTCCGGGCAGGCACGGTCATGTACTTGCGATAAGCCGTTTTGTAGGAAATGGGCTTGGCTTCTCTCTTGTCAGGATCCTGTGCAGCGGACAGCTGTTTGTCCCTCTGCTCGTTCTGGGCCTCGCAGATATCCTTAAATCTCACCTGGAGGGCTTTGTTTCGTTTCTTAATCTGCCGGTTGGGATCCAGGGCGTATTTCATCTCCAAAGCGAGCGAAGCCGCTGGCTCAACTTCGCTTTCCGAGGTGGTGAGTAAGCATTTGCTGGGCTCCTTACTCACCATGATGCCTGCATGCAAAAACAGTTCAAAAAACCTCGTGTTACAACAGAAATGCTACTTTTTCCCCCCCCAGGTTTGCAGTATTTGAGCTAATTTCCTGTGCTTTGACTGAAATGGCTGCCACTCGCAACCTTTTTGCTCCGTTCTCTTAATTAAGTCCTAGTCCTTCATATTAGACTTTGTCCCTTGGCTAGAAAATCGTACCTTTTATCTCGATTTGTTAACACCTGCTCCTCAGAGAGGGTAAAGGTACGCCATTCCTGGGTTATAGGTGAAGCAGTAGGACTGGAAGCGGGCTGGGACTTCTGCTGGGTCACAAAATCCAACGCTAGCGGGACTAAATCTGTTTTTTTTGGCTTCCAGACCCCTTTTCAGAGGACAGGCACCGTGGCTGTCATGCTGGGTGTGCTAGCTCGGTGCTCAGACTTCACTGCAAGGGGATATGGGCTCTCGGGAAGCAAGTCATCTGAATTTACTCGCTAGTTAATAAAAAGTATAGGGAAAATCAAAACCAAGTGTCTTTGTACAAATAAAGAAACGTCTAGAGCACTGACCACCCTTAATGCTGCTTTAATGCAAATGTTTAATAGCAAGAAGTGTCAAACTAGCGTTATTTTTTACAGTACGCTTGCTTACGAAACATGTTTCTTCTGTGTAATGTACTCTGCATCTCTGCAAGAAATTAATTGGTCGTTAGAGGTGTCATTATTTGGATTTTTTAAAAAATGTACTTCATAGCTAAACCTAAAACCTGGATATAGATTAATTCCTATGAGCAACTGGTTGGTACTGCTGTGTACATAAAATTTATGAACTATTGAAGTTTGTGGAAGAAGGCAGCAGTGCATCAATTAAGGTTTTGCTTCAAATGCAAAACAACCCATCCTTTACTACAAGCAGTAATATGCCTTTAGAATAGAGCTTCTTATCCCAAAGGATCCTAAAGCACTAAAAAAAAAAAAAAAACACAAAAAACCTGTGATGATTCACAGAAATGACTTAATCTGCTATTGAAATATAAGCACCTCCTCAAGGATGGATGAAAAGATGCCAACTGCTTAACACAGCACATAGCAAAACAACCCAACAGCTCTATCGCTGTACAGATCATATGGGATCTGTAGTAACTGGATAGTTAAGACCTCATTTTTACACCTCATTTGAAGTTGTCAGTTTTACTCTCCTATCGCACAAATTTCTCCCTAATGCTGAGATTTACTGAATTACCAAATTCCCACTTAATCCAAGTATTCTGCATGCGTCTCCTATTTAAACACCGATGTGCCCTCAGAGGGACTCAAAAGTACAATGTAAAATGAGTAAAGAGACTTTCAGGTGTGGTATTTGAAATACATTTTTAATTAAAATTCTTCTGTCTATTAAATAAAAAATGTGAAACTATTTAAAGAGTCAAGTGCCACAATAGGGGATGTTTTATAAAGTCAACTCAGTGGCACAAGTGAGTGAATCCTTAAGACTAGTCTATATTCAGTTTTAATTTAAGAAAACATAATGGAGAAATCATTTTAATGGAAAACTGAAAGTTTATGGGTTTTTAAAAGTAACAGTAACATTTCTTAAAAGTTATGAAGACACACAGATGTGCATGGCAGACCATCTGTATACTGCAGGGTTGGACTTCTGGGTTATCGAATTGCTTTCAAAAAATCTCATGCAAATGTGTCATTACTCGTTTTTTTTTTTTCATGTTTTACTTCCCCGGTCCCAGTAATTTGCAAACAAGTAACTGAAATATTCTGCAGTCTGCCTAGTTTGCCTTTTTCTATCCAACTTGCCAGGTTCAGGTCGCAGTGAGTGAGCAGCAGTCATTTTAGAAGGGGAACTTTCTGTCTGAATCTGTGTGATGTAGTAGAAAGTCTGTAGAAAAAAGCAAAAAGGAGGAAGATTCAGGACAAAAATGTTCAAATAATGGACTAGATTGCTAGATACTATTTTTTCAAACTATGTATGTATATGCAGACACCCAGTATGTGATACCAGGGTGACCAAACCCCTCTTTTGGGGGAGAAAAGATTATAAAATGGAAATGCTAGAGGGTAGCCTTTAATACATGATGTACAAATATAGGGAAATTTGGGGGGGGGGGGGCAGGGGAATTAACTACATATGAATGTCAGGAAATTTTTGTTCCAGTTGAAACCCTAAATAAGGAGTCAGTTGTGCTCTGTGGGGAATATTTGATCCTGTACTGGCTGTTTTGGGCTGTCTTTTAATGTTTGCTTGAGTGAAGTTATGCCTTTATTTGAGAGAGATTCTGCGTACGGAGCCCCACTGGTTCACAGCTTCCAGAGATGGGGATGGTAGGAAACACAGACATCCATCCATCTGTCTGTCTATCTTGGGGTGGAATTTTGGAATGCTTTGGTGAATAATGAAGTGCTTGATAAGATACAAACCTGATCCATTAGCCTGCAATTAGACAGACGTTAGCTTTAGACACAGCTAAAATACGTTGTAAAAACTACTGTCAAACCCAAAAACTCTGCAATTTCATTAATGGAGAACTTCATTAATGGAAGCAAATCTTCATAACGGTCTGCTAAATTAATGAGTTTACCAAAAACCTAAATACAGTAACACAACAGCCGTTATATCCATTAGTTTTCAAATCTGCTAATGTGAGCTCATGCACTACTGGGAAATTGTAGCAGATATGACATGTTGCATTTACAAAGATGTGAACTATTCGGTAATTATGTCTGAAAAGAGGGCACATATTTTTTCCCATAAGAGAGGCCTACAAAAATTGCTTGTTAGATTGGAAAGTCACTTACTACAAACATCCCTTAGGATCCCTCAGAGTTGTCAAAGTGGGTTTTCTGGCACTTGGTTGCTTGACAGTAGGATCCACTAACATACAATTTATTCTAAAGTATTGGCTTGATATTTTATTAGCGTACCTCTGACCTCTGTCTCAATTTTGAGATTGAGATACCGCTTTAATCCCATAATCTTTGGGGCTGCCGGATCACTGGGTCTCTTTGGAATGACTTAATAGATGGAATTAATGGAGTCCAGTCCATAACCCAGACGAAGCCAGGAGTCTGGTGATATTCCACAGAATAGAAATAGATAAATGGGGTACTGTATTCTGTGATGCAGTTAATTTTAAGCATGTCTTTAATAGCCAATAAATTGATTCTTCAAAAATTGCTTGTCTCCCTTTCCCAACTGCACAGGCCTGATTGATTTAGCTAATCTAGAGTGCTCTATTCCTGCTAGTAGCTTGGACTAATAATTTTATAGATATCTGTGATTAAGAATGACAACCACCAAAAGAATTAGATTTTTTTAAGCCTTACTCAGATCTCAGTGCATCCAAGGAGAACTGCGTGTGCACGTTTGATAAAAGAACGGTTGAGCAAACAGTTGATTAAGAGTTAAATATTTAAGATGGAAGAGTTTATATGGTACCTTTCTGTTCCGTTTCATTTTTGGTTTGGACAAGGTGTTGACTCCACTTTTGGCTTACTTGGGCAGCAGGATTTACAACGTCGCCTCCTGGGAGGCTTTGCTTCATCATTCAACCTGTACCTGAGATCAGGCCGTGCTAGAGGTCTGCCCTCTTGCCGCTGAAGTTAGTGCCAACACTCATACCGATTTCCCGGGGACCAGGAGCATGCCGTGGGCACAGCCTGGACCCAGACTGGGAGACTGGAAAGGGAAATCTCCTTGTAATGGGCTTCCTCTCCCTGCACTACTTATCTGTAATTCTGCTGCCCATTACTCGGCTCGGTAGTGTTTTCTGGAACACGAGGCAAGGCTGGCATACGTAAAATGTGCAGCTGTGAAATACGATAGAAGCTGCAGGATTTTTGGATACTTTAGGAAACTACTGAGATGGAGTTTCTCGGTTTGCACGAGTACTGCAGAGTTTATGGCTTACTCTGTCGGGGCTGAAAAAGGCTTTGAATTTGAATTTTAGTTGCAGATGCCAATTAAATACAGATAATAGATTTAAACGTTTTGTCTGTAGTTACTTTAAACAAACCCTGATTGCCTGACATGATTTGCTAAGCTAAATATTTAAGTAATCACAGAGCTTATTTTTCAGTTTTTAGCCTTGATTTGTTTATAAACTTCTGGCTGATTACCCTTAAGCAGTGTTCCCTTATGTTTGAATATGGAAATAAATGATAAAATAATAATAATGAAAAAAAGTGATGCGCAGAGGAGCCTTAAGTTAATATAAAATCTTCAGGGTATGTTATGGAAACCACCTTGGTTATTATTTCAGGTTCTCCATCGCATGTTTTATTCAACTGAATAAACCCTTCCCTCTCAGTTCTCCGTTTATTGCTGCTGTCCAGATTTCTTCCCCTCAGTTCAGCAGTGCAATGGGCATTTCTAGGAAGGAGCCCTATTTTACGTGATTCACGCCTCAATTATGAGGAGCAGTGGGTTCCCAACAGTCCTGTTCAAGTCTGTGTCGGCAGGTAAAGCTTAGGTACGTACGTAAATCTTTGCAGGACCTCCACTCTTAATCCACAACTCTGTCACTCCGAAGTCACTGCACTATAAGGTGAATTACAGTGTTGAATTTCCAGACTGATTTGTTAATGAAGGAGATTTGTAGCTTACCTTATAATTTAAAATTTATTCCTGTCAGTTTTATGATACAGAAGTATACTCAAAGACTAAAGGCGTTAATAAGCAGAGTGGAGTTAAACTTTCCAAGTTCCAAATGCAGATGAAAGGCAGAGATTTCAGCCTCTGTATTTTCAGACCAAATGGAGGCTTTAGAGATGCAGCTGTGAACTTCTGCGCACATATTAAGAGCACACAGGTTTTTTGTGCACGTATGGAATAGCTTAAAGGAAAAATAATGCAAGGGGTTGCAAATAATTGGGCTTTCCCATGTAAAGGAAGGCTCATTAGTGATGTGCAACATCTTTAGGCTTCTGAATATATCGAGGCTATACTTTCTCATGACAAATCCCCCCTGCCTCGTATGCCATTTTTATATGTCTAAATGTTGTCATAAAATTTAATAATGCACATTTGTTTTTCAAAAACTATTTGATGCCGGTAAGTCATCTTGTAAGCGTGTACATAGAATGTAATACAATTCTATCATTAAAAATAGCCATTTGAAAGAAACTTGGCTTTACTTCATGTAAACAAATACAATACAGAAGCCTATTCTATGTTAATTCTAAAGATACCATCGTGTACATCAGCGATAGCAACCTGAGGCTATTTGACATGTAATCGAAATGCTTTTCTTAATTTTGAGTTAAATAGCTTCTAATATCACGTTATTTCTTCGACTTTCAGACATTTTGACTTCATTAATTTAGGAGTATTTTCACTCTTTTAAAAGGAATCCTATTGTTAGATTAACTGACTGGTTGTTATGATACAAACTTAAAAATCATATACTATATCCTAAATATTAGTAAGCAATGTCCAGTAAACAAAACTGTACTGATAAAAATGTTGGAAAAGATGAATGATCTTAGCCAGTTATTAATTATTAGTTGTTTGCAGAAACTTTTCCTGTGTGTTAGAAATTTTTTATGGAGTTTTAATACACAAGTANNACATACAAAACTGATGTGGTAGACCAGTCTGTCTTCCTTTTATCAGAATTGTTCATGTAGAATAATAGAGTTAGCA
Organism: Balaeniceps rex; assembly: GCA_013401315.1. Taxonomy (NCBI): domain Eukaryota; kingdom Metazoa; phylum Chordata; class Aves; order Pelecaniformes; family Balaenicipitidae; genus Balaeniceps; species Balaeniceps rex. The sequence goes on from VYZW01042038.1 coordinate 88,825, forward strand.
GTGCTGGTAAATGTCAAACTAGTATTTTTTTTGTAAATCTGTTTTGAAACCCTTAGGCATTGAACTTGAATTTTCTCTCTCTTGAACTTTCTTATTTATTGCTCAATACTGAATTCATTCTTCTTGCTGCACTTACGTATTCTGTGTTTTATCAAGTAGAGGGTGAATTGCCCTAGCCTTATAATCTTCCTGTTTTGAGAAGTTTGCACCACTTCAGTGAATTACAGAGCATTACTACCATTTGCCTGAATCGGTGCTTTTCAGCCCATGGTCTGGAGACGCTTAGAGATTGCTCACCTACGTTATTGCTGTGCATACCAGCAAAGAAAGCTCCTGTATGCTCCCTAGCAAAATTACAGTTTGTGAAGGGGGGGTTATATTTGCACTGAAAAAAAAAAATTAAGAGGTTCTAGAGACTGAAACGAAGTCTACTAACTTAGACCGATCCTTTATTTTTTAGTTACGTTCTCCTGCAAAAACCAGCTTTGGGATGCATTATTTAGAAATAGCGCATTGCACCGTAAACTACAAACGTTTGGTAGAGTTGTGATGCTTATTAGTACAACTTCAAAAGATGGATCTATCGATGATCTAGTTTCAGCGATGACATATGACAGATTCGGAATTGCCTTGAAAGTCTTCCTTTGGAGTAAACGTGATCATATGGCATTTGATTTGTCTTTTTTTTTTTTTCCTCCCATCCATTGGTAGGCTCCATAAGAACGATATATAAAAATCATATCCTAGCTAATGGCTGAGATAGACAATAAATGCCTTTAAATGCTCTTGTGAGCTTTAGCTTTAGAACTAAGTGGCAACAAATAAAATGTATGATTTAATAAGCCTGTAGAATTTTTGATAAAACAGGAATCTATTGTAGGATAAACTATTTAAAATTTTCCTTACAAAACAAAACAATTTCCCTGAATGCGCAAGCTGGTATATGCTATTTTCTATAATTTTGACATGTCTACTACGCGTTCTGAACACAGATTTTAATAATACTTAGGTTTTGTTGCTTCCTATATTGTTACATGCATAAAATTAAAAGGAATCCATTCAGCGTGATAAAATTCTGTACAACAAGGGTTACTTTTCCCATAATATGCTTCTGCAACTAATAGTGACACAACAGATTTGCACTTGCATTAAAAACAACAGAGACCCTTGTGGTCTGAGTTAATAACTATTAACTTCATACTGGAACAAATGCAATGTCAAAAAATATTCCCTGTCAATTCATAGTGTTGTTTATAATGTCAAACATTTGCAAGGATTTAGTGTACTGGAAAAAATAACATTACTATTAAAAGAATTATGCTTATTTTTCTTACTGTGCTATGCAGCTATCGCTACTGTGAAAATCTGAGTAAAGGTTTATTAGCATTATTTTGGCATGTAAATCTGTGCAACTCTTTGTCAGTGTTACAGCTGGTACTCGCAGTGTAAGGATGCTGCTGAGGATGTGTTGCTAGGAGAATCACAGATACTTCTGCTTATACTGTACTGTCTTCCAGGAGTCCAAAAGCCAGAGTACTTTCACTGGAAGGCTTTTTCATTTTTATGGGACTTTCTGTTAAATAATTTAAACAGCAAGCTGTTAGAAACAAGAGCTTAAAGACAGTTCCTTATCTGCATTATTGTTGAAGACTAACTTTTAATTGTTCTTGGTGAACATCAATAGTTTTTGTGGGTGTTCAAGAAAGAAACAACCACCAAACGACAGGGAAAAAAGCAGTTCTGTTCTTTAGCTTCAGCCAACAGGTTTGCAAAACTGTCAGACCTCCAGAGATCTGGGTGCTAGGGACCGAGAACATGTCTAGACTGCAAGCCTCTACATCAACTGCAGCTTAGTTTCTTTTTCAGCGTAGCTTTTCAAATGTTGGGTAAAGAGGAAAACCAAGATAAGCGGGTTCCAACTCCATGCTGCGGTCTTGCATCTTCAGTTTTGCAGTGCAGGTAATGGAAAGGCACCGCAGCGCTAAGCTTGGGTGCAGTGCAAGGTACGCAGATCAGTCCCTTCCCCTGGGAATGCAGATAATCTCATTGTATGGAAAATGCGTTTTGTAGTCTGTGCTAGAGCCTGCTACAAATGGGAGATGACAGACATGAATGACTTTCCTGAGGTCAGTGGTTGTAAGGCATCAGAACGTTGTCGGCTCTTTCTACTTGGATTAGGGCTGCACGCAGACAAGCCTTGGGAGGGTGTGAAGCGGCGCTCAACAACGCGGCTGGGTTAATTTTGGTCTAAAACCTGCTGTTGTGAGCAGGACATTAATTGGTGAATAATACCAGTCTAGGAGATTTGTATTTGCACTCTCACCAGGAAATAAAGGCTGTGTAATTTTCACCACCTTGAGGAGCACATTTGTGAACAGTTTCTGGTTTCAAGCAGGTTCTGGCTCTGCTGTAATTGTAAATTATCAGCGTACAGTGAGACCTGAGCGTGCTGATGTTGGTGAAAGATGAGAGAAGTGTACAAATCAGTTGTACTTGGGCTATAGCAAAGGCTCGTACAAAAATGAGCATTAGTTACCCAGAAAAGTGTTATTAGTAGAGCAAAAAGCTGTGCTTTATTTGCTGTACTGCAAGTGAATAGTAGTTCCTGATGCTGCAAAGCTTCTTTCATAAAAGCTGGTTCTAAGATGCTTTTGAAATAAGTAATGTGAAGGAAGAGCCAAACTGATGTGAGGGGAAGTTGTCTTAAATCTGAACATCGGTGCAAATGCTCCAAATCTCAACTCCCAAAGTCTCAAGTTCTCATCAAACCTGAGGACTCTGGGAGAAGGGTCAGAGTTGATGGGTAGCACTGGTACAAACTGCTCATTCCAGGTCACCAGGGAAAATGTTTTTGGTTCAATGTGGGAAGAACTGTGCAGAGAATGAAGAGGGAAGCAGTGAGAGCGTGCAAAGATGGTGTGGAGATGTTTCGTGGACCTGGGATGATGTGAAGTAAGATCTCAAAATAAACATTCTGGTGATGGTGTTTTAGGATGGGTTATTTGTGATATGGATGATTAGGAAGTGTATTAAAGTAATAATTAGAGAATTAAGAATATTCATATGCCCCTTTTGTTGGTTCGAGTTATATGCTCTGCTTGTCTAAAGCTGCAGGATCGTGGCTGAGAACTCCCCTGTTGTTCATCAGAATTGCCTGATAACGCTCTAGGCACCAGAACTGTCTACTAGACAGATAATTTGCATCACGTTTACTGTGGCTTTGTGTGTGTTTATACTATCACAAAGTGTGAATGCAAGAATATAACACGTTATTCTCACCAACTTGCTCAGCTAAGACTACCTAAAATACACAGACTCATCTTGAATTTGGCAACTTAAGCTCAGTCTACAGAATGGATCACTGTTACCGGTGTTACCAGGCAGTTCAAGCATAATTTCTGCTCAATTACTCTCTTCAGCATTGGGATGTTTTATCTGTCTCTTTGTCAGCTCCTTAGAGATATTGCCGTGTTTTATTTGCCGATGGCCTTGATACACAAAAATGTATTAAACTGATCCACGAGTTAAATTTCTTTACTTGTGGATATCTCCTCATTCATTTCCGATTGTGTTTGCAGAAGAGAATAATGAATATAATAACAAAATGGGCCTGAACAACCAATTACTAATGATTTGAAGGAGAGACTGGGCTTGCTGTAGGGTTTTTTTGTTATTCGTATATAAATACACAAACATTAGTGATTTTACTGAATTGTCTCTTCCTCCTTCTCCCAAGGAGAGCAGGAAGTAACTAACCAGCCCCAAACTACTTTTCATGTTGCTAACTTTAAAATACAGTCCTGAATTTACACATCTGCTTAAGTGCTTTTGTATTGAGCATTATAGAGCCTCTGTTTCAGTTTTTAAAAGTCATTTACACCATGGCTGGCCTGCATAACTTGCATCAGCTTTGACCTCACCGACTTGTTCCAAGCAACAGCATCACAACTCCGGCAGGAGTGTTGGCTGCTGTGATTTTCCAGGAAGCACAAAGCAGGCTTGCTGTGGTTAAGCTGAGTTAACCACTACCCAAACTACCCCGTTTAAATACAGTCTGGATATATCCATCCACGCTGTGGTAACAGTGGTGGGCTGTCATACCTGTGTTTTGCTTTGTGTGTCTCACGGAAATTTAACAAGACTTCTTAGCCCTGTGGATTAGGTCACTGTGGAAGGTGGGATGGAAGTATTTAAGTTGTATAGGTCTCGTAATTCTGGTCAAAGCTGGGTCTAAATATAAAATGACAATTTTTAACTAATTGGAAATTGTGCTGGACGTTGTTGGCAGTACAGGAAAGACTCTACAGCTTTAAGTACTGTGGCTATGAGTTGTTTCATAGGACTGTCTCTTGTATGACTGAATTACTGACTAGGGGTCCGCGTTTTTCCTGGAGGTTAAAAGAAAATGAAGAGGTGAGGAAGGTCAGGTATCAAACAAGTAGGGAAGGGAGGGGAAGAGCACAAAACAAGTAAATCCTCCTTTGTAGGCTTTTGACACTTCCTCCTCACTTAGACCATATGGAACAATCTTCCTTTGCTTTTGTTTTTAAGATGGTTTAATTTTGTAACTACGTGGGCTTTATTTACAAGCATGCTATAGCAATCATGGATAGGCAAAAATAACACAAACCACTTGCTTCTCTTCCCCATGGATGTCATAAACATGAGTTAAGGTTGGGATTTTGCCAGTATTACTTCAGTACAAATAATGAGGAGTTCCTGTACCAGGTAAAATGGAAGTAAAAGTAAATACAGATAGAGGAAAAAGTCTTTGGATGGTGTAGGCTGCTAAAAAAGAAGTTAATGGTCTCTCTGGAGATGGGCTGAAGACTTCAGCTTTGCATCCGAAGGAGCAGGATGTCCAAATAGAAATCGATATGGGAGAAAGCATCCTTCAGCACACAAACCGATGCTGAAAAAGGATGATACAGCTGAGGCAGACAGCACCTATAGAAAAAAAAGTTTGTAGAGGGCTTCCACAATGTTCAGTTTTTGTAAGAAGTCAGCGTGCCAGGCCACATGCTGTTTCTGCCGATCTTGTTAAATCAGGTACAAAAGCCACGTGCTTACATGTTCTTTGGTCCACCGTGTAACTGCATTTTTAGCCTGTTTAATGCAACTCTGGTGTTAGATGAGGATTTTAGAAACCAAACTGGCAGCGTTCCTGCAGGAAAAGCCAGTGCAGTAAACGGTTTATCTAAGACTGTTGCAGTCCTCTAGTGGAATGTTCTCTTTTTTGTGTTGCTGGCTGATTACTCCATTCTGCTCTCCTGAACGTTAACTACTAGACTATGGGTGAATACTTTGGTTTGTTTTGCTTCTTCGTATTCAAATATTATTATTTTACTAGTTGTGGTTTCTTGCACTGAAAATTAATGCTAAGGTCTCATGTCAAGGATTAGAAATTTCCATGTAATTTGGCTGCACTTAGCCATACAGTTGAATTTATAACATGTACATGAGCACACTGTGGGCAAGCATATTACTGGTTACTCCAGTCTGTCTTTTTTTTTAGTTGCTGCAGCCTCAGATATATGTAGCCATAACTACGTAGCGTCTGTGAGATGTTTAACACACTTTTTTGATACGGGCTGAGTCTGAGGCCAAATGATCAGCGATGCGCGGGGACTGGGGGAGCTGACATGTGGTAAAGGTCCAGCACTTTCCTGTAAAGATAAAAATCTCCTCTTGTAATGATAGATTTAAGAAATTCAGATCTGCTCCCAAATATCGTAGGACTTGGAGGCCTTCAGTCCCAGGGCTTTTAAATCCATGTCTGTTTAATTCTGACTGTGAAAATGGCCCTTATTCTTCTACGCTCCTCTGTACTGAAATCAGCGGATTTGGCTGGAAAAAACTATTACTGGAGTAAAATCAGGCCTGGTGTCTTTCTGCCACTGAAGGGGGAAAAACAGGCAAAGAGGAGGACACCAAGAGTTGCTGTTTGATCGCTGAATTGCTGTTTTTACAACCAATTACCTTTGCCTGTGAGACTTGTGCTTCTATGTAGAACTGGAAGCAGGTGAGTTTTAAGGCACCGATCACCATGACACTGCTGTGCAAACGTATAAACAAGTTGAACTATTTTTGAGAGTATTAAGGGATCAGCAGAGAGGCTGTTTTCTGCCTGAATGTAGTAAAATTGTATTAAATAGACTTCAAAGTGGGGATGTGCCACTAAAATAAGAGAACGCGCTGATCACATTCTGTGTGGTCAATAGTAATTTAAAATTGAAGGTCAGTACCTAGTTAGTTGGACCTGCATCTGTTCATAGGTGATACAGTATTTTCTAAGCAGAATAAAATCAAGCACTGATTTTCAGAAGGCTAAATATGGAACTCCCACTGAATTCACCACTCTGAATTTTTTTTTTCCCCCTTAAAACATGCTCATTATCTCATTTCCTTAAAGCCTATTTAATTTGCAAACTGATTAATAAAAATATAAGGGAGTATTGTGCTATAAAATAGATTTGTTGCTCACATGTTTTTTAATATCTTGCACAAATCTTCAGCAGTTCTTTAAATAGTGGCTGTCATAAAGCAGAATATAAGACCTTTTTAATAGCTAGTTTAAACAAGGATGTGAGTTTTTTATGTTCTCAAATATTCTAGATTTACTGTAATTTTCCTCAAGTATGCATGAATTATGTGACTACGCATCCTCAGTTCTCCCTGTCCAAGATTACTATGGCTGGATAAGGAACTGCCTTGAGATGTCACAGCTCAGTACCTTTGTGGAGGTATCCTTATATTTTAGCACAGATTTTTGGCAAGCTAATAGGTTTCCCCGGCTTTCTCTGCCACGTCGGTCGCTGCAAAGGACTGGTATTGCTAAGTTTGCTTTTAAATTCTCCAGAACGGGATAAACAAAACATGGGTGTTAATATCTCATTGTCATTTGTACGATCTGTTGTTGAGTTTGGATTTCCAAGTAACGCAACGGTGTGTTGTGGTGACCAATAGTGTTCGGTCCCCGGTAGCGCATGTCAGGAAGACGACGCACGCTCTGTGATTCGGCACTTGTGCAGGCTCTTGGGCTTCTTAGCCATATTTCCCTTCTATATGTGAGTCTCTGTTGAACTTAGCTACTTTTTTTTTTTTTCCCCCCTCTGAATTAATTACATATGCTGTGCATCTCATGCAAAAATGTTTCTGTCAGTGAAACAGTTAACTGGGGAAAAAAATGCAGCGATGATCTTACGAGCTACTTGTTTGTGAGCTTAATTAGTAGAAGGGTGCATTGAATGTTAAGTGCTGTCCCTCTTGATAAGTAACTAATACTTTCTTTTGTAGTGCTGTTGCCCAGCTGGTTTTTTATGTGTCAGTCTGGGGGAAAGGCACTGATTTCATTCAAGATTAGAATGATTTTGAGCATCTTGTTAAAATTGTTAAAAAATATACATCATTAATAATTCTGGAGTCCTAAAGAACACATATTTTGCATCAAGGGCATCATGACATCCTTACCAAAAAAAAAAAAAAAGGCAGCAGCTTATTGAGTATCAGCCTTCCCCAGTGAGCTCATTCTATGAAGGCAGTATGCTTTAAATGCAACAGCACCTTAAACTCTGGGGCAGTAATTTTATTTTACTACTGTTCAGTATGAGCATTTGGATTAGCAATATACATTATGTATTTCTATTGAAATCAATGGCTGTATGCCATCACTGTATAGAAGAACATAAACCTCCAGATGATAAATTAGTAATATCTGAGCACTGAGATATTTTCATCTGAGCTGCTCGTATGCATTTATAATGCTAGAAAAAAAATCCAGCTTTTAACTTAGAACTGTTATTTGTACTTGAACAGTATTATTGTAGTAAAGAAAAGCAGGCACGAGCAGACTGGTAGAACACCAATAGGCTTCACACCAAAAGTAAGGAAATACGTTACTCTCCATGCTTGCCATATTTTTACTGTAGATATGTTTGCTTGAAATTTTACATTAAATTATTCTGAGTACGTAGCTAGGACAGTTACATGTCATGTTATTTTTTTAAATTTTTTTTTTTAAGCTAGTAGTTTTTCCATCTGGCAGCTGGATTTTAACCTTGATACGTGCAGCATTCCTGACGGCGCTGTAAATACGAACGGTAATCACGATGAAACACTTAAGCGGAGGGAATAAATTCCCAGTTTATATTAGGCATGACCTGTTACTGTTTTGTCTTTTGTTACTGCTTTCCAGCATTCAGCAGGGGGAAAAAAAAAAACCAAAATAATGGTTCTCGGAGGTTGGAAAAACAGGTCTTTCCAAACTTCCCGATCACGGAGCCTAATGAGTTAAATTTTCCTCTGTGATGTTCGTGTGGGATTTTAGCTGCTCAGACATACAAGGTCAAACGAAACTGCTCTGTTACCTATTCTGGCTTGTGGCAGAGAGGGGGGCACAGTTCCTTTGGGACAGAGCCCTCGGGAGATGGTGACATAAGCAGAGCACAGATTCTCTGCTCTCGACATGACAAGATGTCCCTATTTTGCTAAGGCTTGCCGCCCCCCCGCCTCCCCCAAACAGATCCAAGCTAACTGCAGTCCTGCATCCCCCTCGCTGCTGTAACTCCGTGTAAACATGGCATTAAGTAGAGACGTTGAGGTCACGGGAGAGGATTTTTACTAGCACTAGGAAGGCAAGATGGAAATGCGAAGCGGGAAGCCTTGGATGCCTTGCCAGATGCAAGGTCCAGGACTATGACTTTGGTGCCGGATCCGTGCTACCTTTTGTCCCGCTTGCCCACTGCATTTTCACGGCATCTCTCATTTAAATGTGTTCGATGATGGTGACAGGGGACTCGGGCAGGGAGGCGGTGAAATATTGTATTAAATTGGGAGAACTGCTGCTTCTCAGTAACAGCAGTTCACAGAATAGCAGCAGCTTCAGCCCCTGATGAGGATTTTTGGGTTTGTTCGGTTTTTAATGAAGTGCTATACTGCAAGTTACCGGATGAACACGTCCAGTGTTCTTCCACTGCCGTGTTGCACGGACACTTCATTAGGGCTGCGTTTGGACTTCCCAGCGCTGAAGTTAATAAGCGGCGGTAGTTCCTCGCCATCAATCATGTGAAAAACTAAAGCACTCTGTGCATCTTCCAAAAATCCTCCAGCTGCACCTCCCCGCTTCCAGGGAGCGTTAGAAGGAAGGGCGGCATTGCTCTAGAGGAAGGTAGGGGTACAGTGATGGGCTCTCCTTATCTGTCATGAAAGTTATTGAATGCAATCGCTGTTCCCAGGCAGGCAGATAGACCATTGCATAACGCTCCCGCTGGCGCTCGGCGCGACGCGCTCTGCTCGTCCCCGCGAAGTTTTCGTGGGGAAAACCCGGGAACGGGGGCTCGGCAGGAGCCCTCGCCCGGGGTGGGCGGCGGGGCTGACCCCCGCCATGGCGCGGGGAGAGCCGAGGGCAGCGCTACGGCTCTGGCGGCAGCGGCGGGCTTACCTCAGGCTTCCTTAAACCGAAGTGGCGGTCTGGGCGCTCCCCTCGCCGTGCATCTCCCTCCCTCCCTCCGCCGGGGCGAGCTGGCCGTCGGAGGGTCCGCGCCGGTCGCGCATCTGCCGCCGGAGCCGCGCCGCCCG